>PVKP010004725.1:9311-36135 GCA_004027715.1 Plecturocebus donacophilus
TTTTTTTTTTTTTTTGCATTTTTGTAGAAATTTTAATTATTTTTTATAATTATGTAAAAAATATCATGGAGATTTTGACAGTAATTACAGTGAATCTGGAGATTAGGTAGTATGAACACATTAACAATGTTAAGTTTTCTAATCCATAAACACAGTACATCTTTTAATTTGATTGTGTCTTCTTCAATTGTATTTATTGATATTTACATATCCGGTTTTAGCTCTTTTGGAAATAATTGTGCAAGTTTATAGGGATAGTATGGAAAAATGTGTTCCTTGATTCAACATTTTTTACTGTTTCTGTAAACAAGAATATTTATAGATTCATGCTCACACACAGACATGCACATGTATGTACACATATACACACACATCAAAGACACACATATAGAGAATATAGCATCAGAGAGACTATAAAAAAATTAAGCCAAAGTGTAAAAAAAATTTTTAAAGCCCAATAGATTTACCAATAATCCACAGTTGTTCATGCAAGATTCCTTAAAGCTACATTGTTCTTCTCATAGAACTAAAGAACAACTGTAAACTTGATCCTGACTCTATTGAAGATTAATACAACTCTTTGCCTGAGATTAAGAAAGAAAGAGTTTTAAGCTTTTTGTTGTTGTTGTTAACGTTGAAATGTGACACTCAGACCGTACAGACTCAATCAACATGTATGCATCTATGTATTCATCCATTCAAATCTATTCATATTTATATTAGTCACACTTAAAATGTATACATTCACTGATCAAAAATAGTATATAAGTTGAGCTAAAGACTGGAAAGATAAGCTATATTCAAAAACCATGAATGGAGTTTATTAAAATGATGCAGGAAGTTAGCAGAATTAGTTAAAATATATTAGTAAGTCAGAAGTTCATGTAGATAGTATAGCTGTCTTGAGCTACTGCCCATTTATATTTATGTATAAACCTAAGCAGTTATATGTATCATCATAAATGCAACATAACTAACCAAGGGAACTTTGACTGTTTTGAAAGAAATTGATATACTCTACTCATACTCTCTACTAAATTTTCTTATAAAACTAAGGAACAATAGCAAAGTAAGAAAATGAAACACTGTGTCCATGTGTTCTCATTGTTCAACACCCGCCTATGAGTTCTTCACATGTACCCCAAAACCTAAAATGCAATAAAAAATAAAATGAAAAAAAAAAGAAAAGGAAACACTAAGAATATCAACCTGATGACTGATAAAACTATGTGGGACATCTTAGCTTCTGGGGCTACTGGCATAGTCTGCTCATATCCCAACTAACTTCTCTAAAGTCCAGATCTTACAGCTGCACATCTGAGAAAAATGTTAAATTTAATGAGAAGACACACTTTCCCAGATCACTCTCTCTCACTGGATTGGTGCAGGAGGCAGTACAGATACTAAATGTCCAGTCTCAAATTGTTAGCTATTTCCAATTCAGAACCAGTCACTATTGTCAGTCATATGCAAGGCAATAAACCCATACAACTGTCATGGATAGGAGTAGGGTTGCAACAAGAGTTCAGAAGTAAACAGGGGAAATCTGTCCTTACCATAACTGGAAATTGACAATATCTAATGTCTACTTACATTGGTGGTAAAAAAAAAAAAAAAACTTTGGTTTTTTTTTTAAGAGAAGAATTAGTCTTCCCCTCTAAAAAGAAGAGTAGAAGTATGCAGCTATCCATAAGCAAATGTACTGATTATTGAAAACAAAACACTTATCAACTAAAGTTATCACATTTTAAAAAATTTAATTGATTGCTTCTTGAAACCTCAGATGTAAATATAGTGATAATATGACAATAGCTATGAGCAACATGAGAGAAGAGAGAAGGTTACTTTTATTTTAATTAGGAGGTCTCATTCCTCCAAGATATATCAATAAAGTTCAGAATAAAAATAAGTAGCTTAAAGAGTGGCTTTATAATGAATTGAACAAACACAACAACACACTCACACACACACGTTATGGAATATATAAGAATATTTCTACTCTCTGTTACCAGAGGCTGGGAAAAATAGTGGAAGGAGTGGGGAGGAAGTAGGGATGGTTAGCAGGTACAAAAAAAGAGCTGGAAAAAAATGAATAAGTCCTAATATTTGATAGCACAACAGGGTGACTATAGTCAATAATAACTTAATTGTACATTTTAAAATAACTAAATAAGTATAATTTGATTGTTTATAGACCAAAAGATAAATGGTGGAAGGGATGGTGATGTGATTATTATGCATCTCATGCGCCCCATGAATATATACACCTACTATGTACTCTCAAAATTTAAAAATAAAAACATTGTCTACAAAAGAATGCTTCTTGAAAATAAATAAATGTATTAGAGTTGTAAAGTCTAATTGTCTTTCGCAGAATAAATTACATTTAGTAGAAAAGAAATTACCACTATTTTGTTGAATAAAGGTACTTCTTGAGCTGTGATAGCTGTAGGTAAGATATATGCAGTTATTTATGCTATATTTGAAAGGTATTTTTTTTTACCACCAATGTAAGTAGACATTAGACTTTTAATACTTCAAAGAAGAAACAATTTAAAAATGGGAGCAAAACCATCTCTGAAAAATGCAACCCTAGTCATCTGCTGAATGCATTCCAAAGCACAAGTAGATATATAAAATGGCTAATTTTTAAAAATACACTGCTAAGCTTGGAAATCCTATTTACTTCCCTTATGTAAATAAAATAATTGAAAGAAGTGAAAGATCGTCCATTTCATGATCAGATGAGAAAATTTGGTTTGAAAAAGTATTCTCCTGACTTTAAGCACTCTAAATCCACTAGCAAGAATTATTTCAACCCTCATCTTATTCAGCTTGCTGAACACATGGATATGTGACCTACCAAAAAACAATTATTTCACCTTATAGTTTCAACTTAATGTTTTTATTTAGATCATAAACCATAGAAACGCAGCAAATTATTGCAAAAGTATAACTCTCCCTAATGGTGAAACACAGAAAGAATTGTATTTTTGTCAGTTTCAGGAACACACTGTTGTTCTGCCTACAGTGATCTGAAACTGTCCATTGTTATGGTTTGAGAAACGTGTTTCCTCCAAAACTCTCATTGAGACTTAATCTACAATTTAACAATATTAAGAAATTTGGCCATTGGGAGGTGATTAAGTCATGAGAGATTCATTCTCATTAATGAGATTAGCATCCTAATGAAAGGGATAGAGGTTGAAAAGGTCTTTCTCTTGCTTTTCACATTCCGCCATGTGAGGACATAGTTACAAGGCATTATCTTGGAAGTAGCCAGTAGTCCTCACCAGACACCAATGGTGGGACCTTGATCTTGGACTTCCAAGGCTCCAGGACTGTTAGAAATATGTTTCTATTCTTTATAAGTTATCCAGTTTAAGATACTTTGTTTCAGCTGCACAAACAATCTAAGACATCCACATTTAGTGTTATATACAGAGAACATTTTGTTACATATTAAGGTTTTGTCAAGCACGGCCCCTAAAATTAAGCTGTGAATTGCTAATTTGTTTTTGGAAAATCCAGTTTCAAACTTGAGTTCAGATTTCTGTCTATCAAGCCATATTTCCAATCCTGAGTTCTATTTTTATTTTATAAAGTCATGATTAAGATATAATTCACATACCAAAAATTTAACTGTTTAAAATGTACTATTTGTCTAGGAACATTTTTACACTGTTGGTGGCAGTGTTAATTAGTTCAACCATGTGGAAGACAGTGTGGCCATTCCTCAAGGATCTAGAACTAGAAATACCATTTGACCCAACAATCCCATTACTGGGTATATACCCAAAGGATTATAAATTATTCTCTTATACGGACACATGCACACATATGTTTATGTATAATAAGTATTTTATGTATAATACAGTATTCTAATTTATTATATTTATGATATTATTTATTATATATTTATAACACATTATAATTATATGTATTTATGGGGTACAATTAGATGTTTTTATACACATATATGTTGTAGCATGATAAAATCATGGTATTTAGCACATCCTAGCTGTTTTGTAACAAACACTACATTACTTTGAACCATCTTATCCTACCATGCAATAGAACACCAGAACTTATTTCTCCTATTTAATTGTAACTTTGTACCCATTGACTAATCTTTTACCAACCTCCCCTCCTGCATTTTTATCCAGTCTCTGTTAACCATGGATCTGCTCTATTATATCAACGCTTTTTTAAAAAAATTCCACTTATAAGACTACATGACATTTGTCTTTCTGTGTCTAGTTTATTTCACTTAAAATGGTGTCCTCCAAGTTCATCCCTGCTGTGTCAAGTGACAGGATTTTATTCTTTTAATGGCTGAATAGTAATCCATTGTGTATATATACTACATTTTACTTATACATTCAACTGTCGTTAGACACTTAGGTTGTTCCATATATTGGTTATCGTAAATAACACTGCATTAAACATGCAAATGCAGATATCTCTTAGACATATTGATTTCCTTTCCTTTTGATACATACACAGTAGTGGGATTGCTGAATCATATGACAGTTCTATTTTTTATATTTTCAGGGAACGCATATGGTTTTCCCAAGTGGCTTATCAAGAATGTGTAAGGGTTCCCTTTACTCCACATCCTCACCAACACCTGTATTCTTTGGTCCTTTTGGTACTCATCATTCCAACTGAAGTGAGGTGGTGTCTCATTGTGGTGTTGATTTGAATTTCCCTGATGATTCGTGGTGCTGAGCATTTCTTTATGTACCTGTTAGAGACTAGAGGCCAAAGCCTAGTGTTCTGTTATATTGTGACTGATACGACACTCAAACCACAAGACGTAGTCATTCCCACTCTTACCTTCCCTTTCCAAAGGCAGAGGAGCCTCACCCCATAGCCACCACCAACGCAGGCCATGGAGAGTACTGCCAGATTAATGCCAATGTTTTCTTAAGGCCCAAAGGCTCTTAAGTCAGCTTGTGGTGAATGCTGCCTGGCCTGAGACTCACACTTCAGGACAGTGGGCTTCCTTATGTCCCAGGGTAGGTCCAGAAATGCCATCCAGAAGTCAAGTTTCTGAATCCAAAATGCCAAGAGCCCACTTGATTATATTCCCCACTGTGGCTATGCTGGTACCTACAGACAGCAAGTTTCAGAGGCTCACTCAAGGCCCTTGACATAGTATCTTGAGATCATTGCTTGTTATTCAAGGCCTAAGGCTCTTCAGTTAGCATATGATGAATGCTGCCAGGTCTACATTCTTTTTTCAGGACAGTAAGGCCCTGGGTGGATTCAGAGGCGCTGTCTGGGAATTAGGGACTAGGGTCAAAAACCTCAGAAGTCTATTTAGTATTCTATGTGTTGCTGCTGAGCTCGCACTCAAACCAAAGACACAGCCCTTCCCATTATTCCCTCCCCTTTCTAAAGACAGAGCAGTCTTACCCTGTGGCCACCATCACCAGAGGCCCATGGGGAATACTGCCAGACTACCATCAATGTTCCCTCAAGGCCTAAGTGCTGTTAAATCAGCCTATGGTGAACAATGTCTGGCTGGGATTCACCTTTTAGGGAAGTAGACTCCCCTCTGGCCAGGACCAAGAGTGAAGTCTTGGAATCAGGGACCCCAAGACATGACTTGGTATTCTACTTCCCTGTGGCCAAAGTCAGCAAGTCTCAGAGGCCCAGTCAAGGTCCTCACTGTATTACCTGGATATTGCTGCTGCTTATTCAGGGTCCAAGGCTCTTCAGATAGCAGGTGATGAATGTTGCCAGGACTGGCCCTTCCCTTCAAGGCAGTGGGTTCCCTTCCGCCCTAAGGTATGCCTAGAAATGTCTCCCTGGAGCTAGGAGATAGGGCCTGGAATGGAGGCCTTGCAATTCTGACTGGTGTTGTAGCCTACTGTGGCTAACCTGGTGTGCAATATACAAGACAGTATCCTCCTCACTCTTGCTTCTCTTCTCCTCAAGTGGAAGAAAGGGATCTCTTTTGGAGCCACGAGTTGTGCAGCCTGAGGTTGAAGTAGGGGTGATGCCAGTGCTCCCGTGGCCACTCCAGCTGCTTTCTCAGTAGATCATGTGCCCCTGAAGTCTATTGTATCTAGGCCACAATTCGGCAGTAGGACTTGCCTAAGAGTTTCAGTCCTTGTGGCCTAGATTGCCTTTCAACCTTACCTAGAGACACAGAGCACTTAAGCCTACAGCGGTGAGGTTTGCCAAAACTCAAGTTCTGATCACTGGTATGTGATTCCCCTGTGTCTAGGACTGGTTTAAATGCTCCCTGTGTGCACGGGCATCAGAGGGTGGTCTGGTTTTCACTTCTGCACTAACAGAACAGCACTAAGTTCAATGCCTCACAATAGCTGTGCTCTCCCTCCGCCAGTACACAAAAATACTGCCTACAAAAAGTTTTTAATTTTGATAGAGTCTAATCTGCCTTTTATTTTTCTCATGTGTGCACTAGATATCATATTTTTGAAAATATAATTCAAGATTATGATTACTCAGGTATTTTTCTAAGAATTTATAATTTTAGCTTTTACATGTTTGTGTGTGACACACTTCCAGTTGAGTTTTTGTACATGGCGTAAAATAGAGTTTCATTTTCATTCTTTTGGATGTTGAAATCAAGTTAATCTGGTACCATTTGTTAACAATTATTTATCCATGGAGTTATCTAGACAAATTGCACTTGCTAGCATCTTCAATATAATATTTAATAGAAGTGGAAGAGTAGACCTCTTAGTATTGTTCCTTATCTCATGGAGGAAACATCAAGTGTTTCACTGTTAATAGAATATAAATATTTTTGTAGATAACTTTGTCAGGTTAAGAAAGTTTTATTACATTTCTAATTTCTTGAGTACTTAATATTATTAAAGATGTTGAATTTTGGCCAGGTGCAGTGGCTCACTCCTGTAATCCCAGCACTTTGGGAGATCAAGGTGGGTGGATCACCTGAGGTCAGGAGTTTGAGACCAGCCTGGCCAACATTATGAAACCCTGTCTCTACTAAAACTAAAAAAATTAGCTGGGTGTGGTGGCGCACACCTATAATCCCACTACTTGGGAGGATGAGGTAGGAGAATCACCAGAATTTGGGAGGCAGGGGTTGCAGTTAGCTGAGATTGTGCCACTGCACTTCAGCCTGGGTGACACAGTGAGACTCCACCTCAAAAAATAAAATAAAAATAAAAAAAGATGTTGAATTTTGTCAAAGCCTTTTTAAGGATATTTTGAAATATTTTATTTCCAGTAATTAATTGAAACTAAATTAACTTTTATTTGTAATTAGTTAATTCACTTAATATGACATATTATATTGATCAGTTTTGACAAATTATATAAATGCTACATTTCTGTAATAATTCCCACTGGTCCTGGTATATAAATCATTTTTACATGTTGCTGGCTTTTGTTTAAAGATATTTGGGGGAAGATTTCTGTATCTATGTTAATAAGAGATACTAGTTTGTTGTTTTCATTTCTTGTAATGTCTTCATTATTTTAGATATCAAGGTAATACCTGCCTCAGAATATTTTGGGAGTGGTTAGAATAAGCTGTTGGTAATCAGTGCTAATTTTTCTGTACTCATTTAGTATAATTCACAGGTAAAGTCATCTATGATTGTGCTTTTCTTTGTGAGAATATTTTTATAAATGGTATATATTTGTTATATGTTTACCAAAGCCTTCTATTCCCTCTTCTGAGATGGTTTTAGTAGTTTATATATCTGTAGGATTTTTTCCATTTCATCTACATTACCTAATGTGATGTCATACAAACAATTTTTCCTACTACTTTCTTATAATTAATCATTTTCATTTCTGCAATGTCACTAATGATATCGTTTCTTCATTTCTGATTTTAATAATTATATCTTGAACTCTCTATCCCATCAGTATGGCTAAAAGTTTACTAATTTTATTGATCCTTACAAAGAACTAAATTTTGGTTTTGTTGCATTTTCTCTCTTGGGGTTCTCTTTATTTATTATTATATTTTATAGATGCTATAATGTCCTGCCTTGTGTTTGAGTATAGTTGTTTTCTTATTTTTGTAATTTGCTAAAATGATATATTATTATTTATGATTATTTATTTGTTTTATTACAGGTATTTATAGGGATAGATTTATTTATTCCATCACTGCATTTACTGTATTCATAAGTTTTGATATACTGCATTCACATTTTCATCCATCTCTATTGTTGCTTCTCATTTCCTTGTGATTTCCTCTTTAATCATTCATTATTTATAAAAATGTGGTTCAGTTTCCATATATTATGACTTTAATGTTTGTGTTAGTGATTTCTAATTTCAATGTATTATGATCAGAAAACATAATCTGAATTATGTGTGTGTGTGTGTGTGTGTGTGTGTGTGTTTTATTATTATATACTGAATTCTGGGGTACATGTGCAGAACGTGCAGGTTTGCTAACATAGGTAGACACGTGCCTTGGTGGTTTGCTGCATCCATTCCCCCATCATTTACATTAGATTATTTCCTCTAATGTTAAGCAAGAAAAATATTATAGATAAAAATATACATTATTCAGCCACAAAAAGGTGTGTTACATAGTTACATGCTACATCATGGATGATTCTTAGAAATATTATGCCAAGTTCAAGGAACTAGACACAAAATGTCACATATTGTATAATATTTATATGAAATATTATACAGTATTTATTTATAATAACATTTATAAATATTATTCAATATGTGACATTTTGTGTCTAGTTCATATGAAATATCCAGAATAGGCACATTTTAGAACAGAAAACTGATTTTCATTTTTCAGGAGTTGGGGAAAGAGAAGATTCAGAAAAAGCATAATGAATGCAGAGTTTATTTTGATATATGAAATGTTCTGAAACCTATATAGTATCAATAATTGGACAATATGGCAAATGTACCAAATACCACTCAATTATATATTTAAAATGATTAAAATTATGAATTGTATGTCATGTGTATGTTTTCATAATATAAATGCGTTTATGCTACATTCTATACCTTTTACAGTTGCCTATGTAGTTACTTGTACTATTATTTTTTACTTCTTAGTGTGGATTTGCATTAATTTCCAGTGTCCTTTTATTTCAGTCATAAGGACTTTTAAAAACTGTCTTTTATGAGTCAAGTCTACTAGCAATACTGTTTATCAGTTTTTGTCTGGTAATGTTTTAATCTCTCTTTAGTAATTAAAATATGATTTTTTCTGTATGTAGAATTCTGGACAGTTTCCTTTTTCCCTTGTAACTCTTAAATATGTCATCCACCCACCATTTTTCCTTCATTATTTCTGATGAAAAGTAAGCTGCTAATATTGTTGATGTAATAAGTAGATTTATCTTGACGTTTTCAAGGTTTTATTTTTGTTTTTATATGTTAGTAGATTGGTTATAAAACATAATATAGCTTTCTTTGAGTTTGTCTTACTGGAGCTCATTAAAATTTTAGGGCGTACAGAATAGTTTTCTTTACACTTGGAAACTTTGAGTCATTATTTTATTCCAAATCTTCTTTCTCCTTCTTTCTCTTTCTTTTCTTCTGGGAATTCTGTAATGAATATTCTGGTATACTTGATGATGCTGTACATGTCTGTGAGGCCTATTCATTTCTCATTCTGGTCTGTTTTAGAGGTTGGGTAATCTCAATATAAGTATTTAGGCTATATGTTCAAATTTGCTTTTAAATCACTTGGTGAGCTTTTTTATTTCAGTGTTTTATTTTCAACTCTATAATTTCTATTTAATTCATTTAAATATATGTGTGTGTGTGTGTGTGTATATATATATGTATATATATATATATATATATTACACATTTAACCTTTGCCAATGGGCTCTGTGCATGTGTTTATGTGTGTGTATATGTGTGTGTGTTGTGTGTGTGTGTGTGTGAGTCAGAGAGAGAGAAAGAGAGAGAGGGAGAGAGTGAAAGAGATATGAATGAGAAAGAACATGATTTTATAATCTGAAAACTAGTCTTTACCTACATCTTAGTTTTTACTTCCTATTTACCTACCATCTTAAGGTTTCCAGAGTTTAGAAATCATGGTCTTCCCAGGTATTTTCTGGAAATGTGCAAAGTACTGAGTATGCACATAACTCTGTAGTTGCATGTGGCTTTGCAAAATACCAACAATATGTGAATGGTTTTCAAAGTGTCCCATAAAAAACTCATTTTTTATTTTTTCTTTTAAGATTTTTAGCCAAATTTTTATTTGCCCCAATGGTTACCATCACTTCAGGCAGCTGTGTTGATAAAAAATCTTCATTGTTTGTTTTGAAATAAAAACTCTAAGGATAGGGCTATTTGCACAGAGGAAGCTCTCTCTCTGTTATATCAACTACACAAATGCCCAGAGAATGAAGCTTTTCAGGGAGTTGCTTCAAAGGTCAAGTAATGACACTGCACTGGGGTTTGGGTGTTTTGGATATCTAAACATGTTATTTCTTCCAGTGGTTGTTAGTTAGCTGGATTTCACAGCTATTGGAATTGTGAGGTGGTTAGTTTTCAAGAATACTGTGAATTTGGGACAGCATGATGGGATTAGGGAAAGTTAAAGGATCATGAATCTCACTCTTCTGACCTAGATTCAATGATTTTTCTTGAGTAAACACTCTGAGTCATTGCAAGCTTTTATTTTCAGATTCTGAAAATATTAATTCTGACAGTTTTTTTTCTCCCAGCATGCTCATCACTTTTATGGAGGGGTACATTTTCAAATATCTCTACTCTACCATTTAAAAATTGTTCTCCAGACCCATTTTTAAAGAAATTTTATTTTCAATTAACATAATTTATTATCTTTTTGTATCTAGAATATATTAAGTGGCCATATGTTATGATTTTTTTGTGATAGAATGACAACATATATAGACAATTTTATTTTCACTTCTATAATTTACAGCTCTTCTATAAAACCATGTGTCCAGATCTGGTAAATGAAATGTAAGCAAAAATCATGTCACCCTCAGTTGTCATGGCAGATTATAGGGGATCTAACTTTGAGCTAGAAATAGAGCTATCAATTCTTCTCAAGCCATGTTTAAATACAGAAATCTGTGCCATAGACTAACTAAGGCTACTCTGGCAGAATTCTCTCAGGAAAATGCATTATTAACCAAAGTTCTTAACTTATGAATAGTTTTTATTTATAGTCTGATATTCCAGAATCAAAAACTGCATATTGTATACATACACCAATATATAAGGGCTTAATTCTTAGAACTGATTGATATGAGAGCTTCTTTATCTAATATTTGCTACACCATTTTCTTATTTGTAAAAGGAAGATTTGCAGAATCATCTCAATACACATCCACCAGAGATTCCATAATTCATGTATTTCTCAAGAAAACCATATACTAAAATTATAAGATAGTAAGTATATTAATTATATTCTACCAAAAGAATTATATTCTACCAAAAAGATTAAAGCAATGTATCCTTTAATCTCTTTAAATGATAGCTGGCTTACTTTGAGTTCAGCATTACTAGTGAATCTCTATGTAGTGAGGCAGCCTTTTTTGTAGGTACTACTTTTAATTCTCAAAGAGAGTGTTTCTGCAGTCCTTTAAAAAAGTCCTACATTCAGCTGAAATAGCCAAGCACTGGAAACCTCTGCCTGATTTACAATTATCTCGTTTTTTGCAATCTTAAAATTATTAGTCGTATTGGGTAAGATTCTTAACTCACGTGAATTTTATTTCACATTCCAATGCATTGTGTTACTGCAACATGCATTTTGTGAATCTTGAAACTGTTCAATTATTATCCTTTGCACCCAATAAACTATTTTAAAGAAATGTTCAAACAGTGCATCATTACAATATCTAGTTCAGTTTTATTACTCTACAGTATCTGATATTATGATTGCAGGACACCTTATAGAGGTGGCAGATATTTGGACTCTTTAATATCTTTCATTACTTTATTATATATACTATATACTACTTGACCAATATCTTCATGTCATATGAATTCTACACTTTAAGTATTTCTGATTTCTAATTGCAAAAGTCCTCAAACTTTAGTTTTCAAAATTGTCATGGATATTCTTGATATTTTCTATTTTATTCTAAATTTTAAAATCAGCTTTTCAATTTCTACACACAAAATATCTGGTATTTTGAGAAATATTTTGAATCTATAATTCAGTTTGAAATGAATGAACATTTCTAAAATATTGAGCTCTATAATTAATTATTATTGCAAATCTTAAATTTTTCAAGACTGTTGTTACTATTTTAATGTAGATGATTTAGTGTAGATGATATATTGCTAGTGTTTTTTCCTCATCCTTCTAAGTTACACATATATAACCCCTATGTATCATTGCTAGTATTGATAAAAGTGATTTTTAATATTAGCTTTATGTTTATCAAACTTGATTAATTCACTTATTTATTCATTATTAATAGTCTGGTGAATTTTATGTTTATACAACTATGTTATCTGCAAACTGTGAGAATTGTAATTTTCTTTCCAAACTTTATATCTTTCCTTGTATTTATGTCTCATTTCACAATATAAGACCTGCAGTAAATTGTTGAAAGCTGTATGTTGAATAACAGAATGTTTATCCATAATCTTATACATATTAATCCTTACGCTCTTTAGGTGAAAGTAGTACCTTTGCCATTTCACAGATGAGAAAATGAGGGTCAGTGAATTTCTCTCACTTTCTCTAAGTCAAATTGTTCCTATGTGGGCAAACTAGCATAGAAATTCAGTTAACTCATAATGCTAGGGATTTTTCATTTTTCTATTTTTATCATACCATCTAATTTCAAATTCTATTAGGAGTGCTTTTTCTTCTAAAGTCCTTAGTGTGTGTTTTATTTTAACGTTCTGATTACTCACCACCTGCACTAAACAATTCATGAAAAAAACAATTTCTCATACTAAGGACTACAACTACAGACCTCACATCTGAAGATTCACTTCCTAGTTTATATGTGCTCAGAATTTACATAAATAATACTCCATATCTATCTATAAAGATTACATTAGTGAAATCATTACAATTTCACTAATGTAATCTTATGGATTATTATTAACACTTTTCTCTGAGGGTCTATAATTGTGGTATTAACAACTACTCTTCCCAAGATTAGATATTGCACACTAAGTTAAAATTATTTGTGTGATCTAAATATCCTTTTCAGTCCCCTATTTCAATGTTTCTATTTCTAACCCTAGAAAAGTTAAATAGTAAATGTCAAGTAGCCAATCTAATTTTTACTATATATGAAGCGAATAATAAAATTTAATTTTAAATGATATTTCTGTACTTCCATATGATTCATCTGAGCATATTTTTAACTACCTGCATAAGCCCAGATAAGCCATTTTTGATCCTTTATATGGAAAATGATTATAGAGTCCATTTGATGTTATTAAATTGCACGAAAAAAATCTACATTTCTCTAGTTGATGAATCTCACCCTTGAGTTTCATTTTATTAAACTATAATTATTAGATCCTTTAATATTCATACAGTAAGAGCTTGTATCAAATTTTGAGCTCAAAACTAAGCAGTAAGGAGATAAAGTGCAATGGGACAGGAGAATTAAAATAGCTATAGGAGTCTCTTTTCCAAAGTGCCAATCCGTTTAATATCCAAAGATATAGCCATAAAAATTATGTTTGAATATAGATGCTTTACCGTATGTTAAAGATTAAAAAAAAACTCTCAATGTATTTGTTAAAATACGGTTAGTCAAACTTTATTCAGGACCACTGCTATACTTTTGGAGGTTACAGCAATGGTATACTGTAGCAAGGGAAAAAATAAGGCTCAATTCTAAAT
This sequence comes from Plecturocebus donacophilus, assembly GCA_004027715.1. NCBI lineage: Eukaryota > Metazoa > Chordata > Mammalia > Primates > Pitheciidae > Plecturocebus > Plecturocebus donacophilus. The sequence goes on from PVKP010004725.1 coordinate 23,116, forward strand.
ATAACATGGGAAAGTGGGAATTTGTATCCCTGCAGCAGGATGGGGGTCAGTGGATAAAACATCACTGAGAGATAACTTAAAAGTTAGGGGGATTCAGGCTAAACCTATCTAACAGGATTCTTGCTGAAGAGTTGCCAAGGTAATTAGACATTACCTAGGGGTTGGTGGAGGATGGAAATGCTAGTGAATATTGAAGGTGATAAGATAGTGAGGGGGGGAGGTGCTTGCTGAACTGATTTAGCGGGGCTTCTGCTAAAACCGGAGTTTTGCAAGCAAGTACACAGATGAGCCTAGAAAGTTCAGGAGCATGAATAAAAGTTGGTCAAGGACATAATCTTTGTTACATGTATTTTAAGGTAGATTTTCTGAAACATCTGATTTCCGCCCCCCCCCTTTTATTTGAGACAGTCTCACTCTGTTGCCAGGCTGGAGTGCAGTGGTGCCATCTTGGCTCACCGCAACCTACTGCTCCTGAGTTCAAGTGATCCTCGTGCCTCAGCCTCCCAAATAGCTGGGGATTACAGGCATGCACCACCACACCCAGCTAATTTTTGAATTTTTAGTAGAGACGGGGTTTCACCATGTTGGCTGGATGGTCTCCATCTCCTGACCTTGAGATACGCCTGCCTTGGGCTCCCGAAGTGCTGGAATTACAGGCGTGGGCCACCACGCCCATCCTGATTTTCAATTTTTAAACTGTCTAAATATCCCTTCTATTCTATATATTAAAGTTTGCCTTAAAATATGTATTCCTTTTTTTATAGCATTTGAAATGGATAGGATCTGATCCTGCTTCCTGTGATTCGTCATTTAGACCTGGACTCTTTACATTATTAAGGTATCCTGAATATATTCATTATGGTAAGGAATATTTTCATCATTCTACACAAATAAGTCACAGTCAATTTCTGTATGAGTTCATTCTCACATTGCTATAAACAAACTACTTGAGACTGGGTAATTTATAAAGAAAAGAGGTTTAATTGACCCATAGTTCTGAGGCTGTAAAAAAAAAAAAAAACATGAGGAGCTCTCAGGAAACTTAGGATTATGGCAGGAGGCGAAGGGGAAACTGGTACATCTTACATGACCAGGGAAGAAGGAAGGTGCAGGGGTGCGGGAGGGAGGTGCTGCACACTTTTAAACAACCCGATCTCTCATAAGAACTCACTCACTATCATGAGAACATCAGTGGGTATCAACCCTCATGATCCAATCACCTCCCACTGAGGGAATATGTTCTCTTTCCGGGTCCACAGGGGGCATAGTTTTAAGGGCAAGAACTTCCCAGAGCCATACCCCGCTCCCATCTCTCTCCATCTGAGCCATATAGCAGTTTATATTTAAATTTCCTGGGCACGGGAAGAAACTAAGAGTCAATCACCCCAGTGGGAGTTTAAAGGAACTCCTTTCGTTGGCCAGAGGAACCTGGGGAGGTAGGAATTTCTCTCAAGATAAAATCCCCTGCTCCTTCGCCCACACTGGATTTCCAGCTCTCTGGAATCCCCTCCCACATAGTGGGAACTCTCTTTCCCCTCCTGGATTTCCCCTCTGGAGTCCCCTTCCACCCAGTGTGGAAGCTGCCTTTCCTCGCCTGGATTCCATCTTTCTGGAGTCCTTCACTCAGTGTGAGGGGAGCTTTCCTTTTCTGGTTTTCTCCCTCTCACCTTCTCACTCAGTGTGAGAACGGCTTTTCTTTCTCTCATTCAGCGTGAGAGCTAGCTGTTTCTTTCCCCTCCTTTTTCTCTCTTGACCTAAATAAATCACTTTCTGCAACACTTTTGGGGTCTGGTATTTATTTCATGAGCGCACTGCACTGTGATCTCTCTCATTCTTGAGAGAGTGATAGACCAAGAACCTGGAGAAAAGTCCCCTCAGGGAAGCTGAGGGCTCCCCTGAACCCCTGAACCCCAACGCCACCAGGACCCTCCTCCAACATTGGGGATTATATTTCAACATGAGATTCAGGTGGGGACACAAATCTAAACTGTATCAGTTGCTGATTGGATTTTAAGAGGAAATGTATCCAGATCCATCTGTAACTGTCAACAGTTCATAGTTAGAAAATTTAAAAAATCTAGAGAGAATGTAAAAAAATTTAAAGATTGAAAAGTGAAATACTCTCACCTACTCATCAGTTAACAAATATTAACCCATATGAAGTGAATATTATGTAGCACATGTTATTTTGTACACTGAAGATATAGGGACGACAAAGAAATTAGAGTTCTGACCTAAAGGAGTTTACATATTTTAAAAGGAGACAGATATTAATCATTTATACACAAGCACATAAGATAATTTCTTGTTCTGAGTGATAAGAACGAGAGTCTAAAGAGGCATTTGATTGAGAGTGGCTGATGAGTGTTTTATTCTTTAGCTAGTGTTGTCAGGAAGTTAAACCACAATGATGAAAAAAAGCAGCAGTGAAAATATCTTCTAGAATAATATTTCAAGCTTAAGGAGGCTCCAAGCAAAGGCCCTAGTTCAAATTGGACCCGAAATGCTGGAGAGTTATAAAGACTACAGTGTTGCTAATGTGGTTTTTCACCTTACTTTCATCCTATCATTGTAATGGTTTCCAGGTTATGTCACCAGTAAAGGGTCGTGACTGAAAGTTGTCCAGGTTCATGACATTTTGAACAAAGAATTAGACAAAACTCCTCCCAGCAAAGCAAAAAAAGAATGAAGCAACAAAAGAACAGAAGCAGGGATTTATTGAAACAAAAGTACACTGCACAGTGCAGAAGAAGACCTCAGCAGTGGCTCAAGAGCCCCAGACAGAATCTTCCTGAGTCCCAATACCTCCTCAAAGTTTCCCCTTGGCCACTTCATGCTCACCTCATGTAAATGAAGTGGCAGCTCACACTCAATCTCATTGGTTGCAGAAAGCAGCCAACCAGAGCCAAAGTGAAGTTACAAAGGTCACACTTCTGGAAAATTTCTGATTCATCAGAAAAGGCAACAATCAGTCTGACTGGTTGTGGACAGCAATCATTCCGAGGCAGGAGTGAAGTTACAAAGCTGCAAACAAAGACAGGACCTGCAAATCAGTCTGATTTGCTGCGGACAGCCAATTTCTCATTTGCCACACAGAAAACCTCAAAGAGGGTAGCCTCTGGTCCTTTTGTTAAGTATTTAAAGTTAGGAATTTCCTTTCAATTTAGTTCTAGAAAATTGGCATGAAACAGCCTTAGGTTCCCCGCCTGTAGACCCTATCTTCCTGCCTCAGAAATATTCATCTATAAATAATGAGTTTTAAAATCTCAAACTAAACTTACTTATAGCCTAGAGGTAAACACACTGACATCTGTGAAAGCTCCCTTATTTTGGGAAGTCCTATAACAATATACCTGAATACTCAGGACTTGGTATAAAACCGATTTGTGAAAGAATAGAGAAAATTTCTTTATTTATGAAGTTCTCATGTTTAAAGAAATTTCAGGACATTTTGCCATTCTTGCTGGAAAGCGTATATAAAATATAAGGAAGGAAGAGAAGCTAACAGAATGATTGCCATCTGTGTATAACCATATTTCTTTATGGGCCTTATTTTGTCTGCTTCTCACAACAGTCCTATATAATCAATATTGTTTCTGCCTGTTTAGTAGCAAGAAAACTGTTTCATAAAGGGGACACGAACAAGTTAATAGTAAAAGCTGTGATCGTGTGGATACACAGATCTAACCCTGTCCTAACTCTAAGTATGTGATCTCTATTTTTACTTTATTACCTCAAAAGAAGGAGACTGTGGATGGAGAAAAGGCACTCAACCCATTAGCCTAAGGTTGTTCTCTGGTCAATTTATATGGATGAATTTTTGCTTTTGTACTTTTCTTACTGGCTCCTTCTTTTTCAGGCGTTTTCTTTGCAGGAATTTAAAAGCAACCCCATGAATAGAACATTTTTCAAAAAGAGTAAATGCCAAACCAGTTGAGAATAACCTTACAATGTGTACAAGGATTCCAAATAAAAACATTTTCATCCCTCTGAACAAAAGTGTCTGGCTTTTGAAAAATACTAATTTCTAAAGAGTGGGGGATTCTTACATTTTGTGTACATGGACCTTTTAAATTCATAACAAATATAAAGTCTAAAAACTCGTTGAAAGTGACAAAACAAAATAAAAACATACTCTTCATTTCAATCCAGGTTCAGAGAAGTTAGCATCTCAACCATATATTTATTGAAGAGGCAGATATGCCAATCTAAATGTTTTATAAACATTAATGGCTTGAACATAGCACAAGTATGTCAAATAAGTATTTTATAAACTCAACAGATAGACAAACAAAAGTGAATAAACAGCTATAGTGATTATAAATTATATCTGTTTATACATAATGCCAAACACTGGAATTTGAAATTGCTAATTAAAGACATTAGTGAATGTCAATACAGCAATATTTTAATGACTCCAAGATAATCCCACAGCAATCAATTTAGATCAGAATGAGTTTATTGTAAAGTGCCAAAGGTAGAAAAAATGCTTCCAATGCGTGATAAAACAACAATTTCTCAAATGAATAATGCCTAGTCAAAATTTAACTAGATAATTACTTCATTTGCATTTATTAAGGAAATATAACAATCTGGAAGAAAGCTCTTTGGAAAATGATCTCAGAGTTAAGAGTCATCTAATTTTACCTTAACTTCTGAATACACAGAACACATTAATAAGAATAATAAACCAGAACAACAACAGCAAAAAAGAACAAAATAGTTGTAAGAAATTTGTACGACAAAAGGCAGGGGCCTATTTTAATAGCCGATATGTGTATAAAAATTACCATAGTATTGGTAGGAAGTTACTTGGCCTCATGAGCTAAATGAGAAGGTAAGCTTCAGTTTCTATGTTTTATATCCAGTTTTCCTAGAATCAGGGAATAGTGTCTGCTTTTACTTTTATACCTGCATGAGTGTAAGTAAAAAGAATGCATTAATCTTGTTTGTTCCCATATTTTTTCCAACAGGATCTGACTATTGTCCAATTTCTTCATGTTATCACAAAGAAAATGGCCTGGAAAATCACACAAAATATAATGGCCTAATTTACCTAGAAGGGTAGGATCTAATCTATATCACGGGGTCCTTTGGGATCATGATGCCAGCAGTGGAATACTCTTTCTATCAACAAACAATTAAAACCAAAACTAACAACTATAACAAAGTTCTGAGCTAGACCTAGATAATTTAGTCTTCCAATTAGTTGTAGGTGTATTCAATAATTTATGGAAATAAAGAAGCAGACAGCAATTATCAAATCTGATGATAATCAGTGATTAGGAAGCTATGAAGGCAGAATATGATATGTACTTTGCAACTCCTTCGGGCAAGAAGTAGAATCTCTCCCCCCATCATTTGAATCAAGTCTGGCTTTGTTACTGGGTTTGAACTATAGAAGTAGCATAAATGGCAGTGTCAGTTGTGAGCATACATTTCAGGAGGTCTTGCAGGTTTTGTTATCAAGCTTTTACAATTCTGCTGCTATATAAACCAGTCTCAAATAGTCTGAGTCTGCGACATCACCCGGTCATCCCCATCACTTCCGTTGAAAGCCTGCCATTGCCTGACATGTGAAAGAGAGCATCTAGGATAAGCCACCAGTCAAACTGTCAACTTGATGCAAGTGACATAAGTTGTATGTGCAACTTTAGCAAGTGACAGATCTGAAATTAGCCCAGCACAGTCAAAAAAGAAAAATCCCAGTAGAATCATTTAATGAAATAAGACGTTTAAAGAAGCTAAGTTTGGGATGATTTGTTGTTCACCAACAACATGTGACCAAATGCTAAAAATTGTCCCTTATTTACACAACACACTTTGGCTTAACCAAACATTTGTCAGGCTTCTTGGCTTAACCAAACATTTGTCAGGCTTCTTGGCTTAACCAAACATTTATCGGGCTTCTCTCCACCCTAAATGCCCCTAGATGCTGACTTGCCTTCAAGCTCAAGTAAGCACTAAAGCAACAAGTTACAGAACATTCCCCTAAACAGCTCATCCTGAGAACTGGCAGACCACAGAAGCATTTTATATTAAACCATCCTGACGATGCTGTTGGTTCATGCCTGTTATCTGCCCCATTATTCACAAAGTTCTTGCTAGCACTAACCTCCCTATTTTTTAAAGGCTTCTTTGTTTACTTTTGAGACACTTGCAGTTCTTGAAGTTAGAGTGTTTCCCCTATTGCAAGAGGGTTTTTGAACCTACTCTCTCCTGACTTAAGTCTGCATTTTTTGTTTTACAACTTGAAGAGATTAAGAGTAAATGAGTAAGGACCTGGTCAGGGGACTAAATGGACACTATATGCAACACAACTCAGTTCCATTGTTATTGGAGTGTGGTGAGTTGAGCGTGTGACTTGCTCAAAAAGCCAGTGACTCCATACAGTACAACTAGACTGTTGGTTAAAGTGGTTTGTCTTAAACCACATTGTGCATAGGAATCACCTGTGGGTCTCATGTAACTGCAGATCTGGAATGAATTCTGAGGTTCTGCTTTTCTAAAACTCACAGTTGATACCAATGCTATCATCAGCTTTCTACTCTTTGAGTTACAATGGAATAGAGACACTCACATATCTTCATGCAAAGTTTCAAAGTTAGTGGGGAGAGATTATTGAGAAAATTGCCCTTCTGCTTAAACCCTACAAGTGCAGCACAGTTTATATGGTGTTGATTACAGATGATAACTCATTTATGAATTGGCTCTGCTCTCATCAGACTTCACAGATATCCTCCAAGCCATAAAGAGCCTTTTAGGCAATTTTTTTATTTTTAAATGCCTAGTATCATTTTATTTATATGGACAAATGTAGATGGTGACATGTTTCAGCAAACACAATATTGAATAAGCAAGTAAAAATAATAATTCATAAGTTTGACTTATTATTATTATTTTTTATTGTACTTTAGATTCTGGGGTACATGTGCAGATCATGCAGGATTGTTGCATATGTACACACATGGCAATGTGGTTTGCTGCCTCCATCTCTTTAGATAAATGGATAATGACATAATTGTTTGGGTTCATTGTCCCATATAGTGCTGTGTTATAGCTGTATTAAAATCATCGGTACTAAAGTAGAACTCTTTAGCCAAAACCAAAGTGCACGTTTTCCCTTTGCCTGACCCCCGCACAGTGCTTTTACAAACATTTAATTTGAATGATGTAAAGTGAACATAGTTTTCCACTTTGAAACAGGTATCACAATCCTTACATTCTTTCACTTAAGCCAATTCAGAATCTATAACATTAAATTATCTTAAATGTTTGTGTGACCTTTTGTTTATCTTTAACCAAACAAGACACAGTTATGCCTCCCTTAATGACAGGAATGCATTCTGAGCAATGCATCATTAGGTAATTTTTGTCATTATGCAAACATCACAGAAGGTACTTATGCAAAGCTAAATGGTAAAGCCAACTACACACTTAAGCTATATGGTGTAGCTTATTGCTCCTAAGCTACACACCTATATAGAATGTTACTTTACAGAACACCATACCCAGCAATAATACAGTAGTATTTGTGTATCTAAACATAACTATATCTAGAAAAATACAGTAAATATATGGTGTAGTTTCATGAGCCCACCATCAAAGTCCTTCATTGAGCAAAATACTGTTATGTGCCATATGACTGTAACCTAATTGTTGTGGTTGGAATCTTAAGCTAGTCATCTTTATTTCTTTCATATGTATATTAAATATATTTATGTTATATATTTTTATCTATATTATATTCTATATTATAAATTGTATGCACCATAATATAAATTATTATATAATTTTATATATTTATATATTACATATATTTATCTATTATGTAATATAATCATAAGTTACGTAATTAAGTTACAGTAAGAGAATGTATAAAATATATCTGAGTTATCTAATACCTAATGTCATTTAATATTTGTTGTATTGCATAATTTATACATATCTTATGTCAGTGTTCTTAACATCAAATTTACATTTTGATAATAAAGTTGCCTGTATAAAAGTAAAGCAAATAGAGATTGAAGTAATCATTTTGGGGGAATAGAATATTTTACAAATCTAGACACATGTAGTTTTTGAAAGTACTCCTGAATTTAACATCAACTTCAATTTTGATTATAAAATCAAGCTCTCTTAAATGTTATTCTAAAAATAGGATTTAGACTCACATGAAAGATGTGTGTGTGTGTGTGTGTGTGTGTGTGTGTATTTCAAGATGGTAGAATCTAATCTTTCTTTGAAAGTAACAAATCTGTCTGTGGTAAAATAAGAATCTGAGGTTTTATTATATTACTCTCTCAGGTAAATTATGCAATTTTATATTCAGGAGATTTTCATGGAATTATTACACTTATTCCTATTAATTACTATGTATAGAATTTTTCTCCTAGCCATTATTCTTTTAATCAGCAATGTTATCAAAACAATTTATAGTCCTTCTACATTTGGGTTCTTAGAAAATTTCCATGAAACTACTGTAGTAAATGGACTCATATGCAATAAAGTGCATAGAATTTTAAAATTCTATTTAAAATCTATTTTATTTAAAATATATTGAGATAATACTTTAAGTCTTCTAAGGGTGTTTATTTATCAATGCAGATTGAAATCATCTTCATTCTTATTAAATTTATATCCTGCATTGATAGGCTTAAATACACATGAGGCAGAGAGGAAGCCTAATGAAGGCTCTAATCCAGAGCTGATTAATGTCCTCCACCAGGAGACATGCTGCTAGAACAGAGCTCCTGATGGATATACCCATACCTAATATTTATACTTCAGCTTAAAATTTTGAAAATGTATTTTACTTACAATATAATATATAGTTCAAACTTTTATAATATGTCTTATATGATATAAATATGAAATAGATAATGTAAATGCAATCTATACAAAGTGAAATGTAATACTGATGTATATATATGCATAACATGCATATGCAAAAATAGACACATACATATAAAACATACATACAACATGCACACAAAGATATACACATATATCCAAACATTTATGTAGTTTTTCAATTGGGATATAGGCAGTGGAGAAAAAAGGCCCAACTATCCACTGGTCTTTTCAAAACATTCATTAAAATGAGATTAGTGAATCTTGACTTTAAAAATAAAAAAATTTAACAGAAGATATGAGTATAAATGTATATAAAGATCAAATTACAAAATCATCTCAAAATTTCACTTGAGAAAAAAATTATTTAGCAAAGTAATATTTTTTTCTTCTAATGTCAATTGTGTAAAACTGAATGTTTTATGTTTGCGATGCAGTAATTCACAACTGTTTTATGTAAAACAAACATAAGAAAAACATTGTATATCTTGTGCAAAAAACAGTGTAAAAGACTTGAAGGAATTTTATTCATTCATTCATTCACTCATTCTTTAATCAAAACTTTCTCCTTGCCCCACGTCATAGGAAGCATGTTACAATTCATGCTCTGAAGGACTTCATTGTATGAGTCAGAGACACAGGCACTAGTAATGTAAGACTTACTGGAATCAGAATAAGGCACAAAAAATGAATGTATTTTCATATTTACTTGATGGCAAAAATAATTTTAGAGGAGAGGGCACGCTGAGTTTAGGTGAAGTGTGTCAACTGAGAGAAGACTTTAGTGAGTGAAGAAAGAGTATTGCCAGGCTTTGCTTCCAAGAAAATCCTTATGCATAATGTTTAAGGGAGTACCACAATAAAGGTTATCAGTACAATTTTCCCTTTACTATTACAGTATTACTTAAAATCCAGATTGGAGACTATATGAAGTGTCATGAACGTTTCTGATTTCTCGTGTCATGAACATTAGCTAGAAAAGTTCCATAAACTAGTTCTCAAAGTAGAGTGAATGAAAGAGAATGGATGAATCTGCAGAAGTCTAACACAGAAGAAAGAATTGTGTTCAGCAGATCTGAGATTTAGTCAAAATTTTATTATACATCAGTAAAACACATATAATAGAGAAGAAACCCACAGACATAAAAACATTTTAAAAACTACTCTCATAGCCCCATTTAAATTAGGTAAACTTTAAAGTCTCTTTCTTTTCTAGCACTGAGATTTTTAAACTTTATTTCCCTCTAAAACCAAAAATTAAATAAAATCAAATGTACCTACATGTACATACAAAAGATAAGAGTAAAAGCAGTGCTTTAAGGAGACAATTTGAGAATTATAATATTTTAAACCATAACATTTATTCTCTGTATAACAACTAAATGTTAAATCCCCTAAAGTTTAGGTTAAATGCTATCTTGCTGTTTGCTAAACAGCAGAGACATATGGAGAGGAAAGTATTTGTGGCTCCCCGGAAAAATAATTTCAGCTGTAATCCACGTACCTGCAGTTGTGATAACAAAACATGGTTTTAAAAACGTTCAGTGCCAGCACCTTAATGGGTAACGAAGGAAGGATCAAATGTCTTTCTATTATTTTGTTATTTACATACATTGTTGAGGCACTGTGTAGCTCTTTGATTCTGTATATTATTGTTTCTGTGCATATGCATGGATGTGTACCTACACACGTTTGAAATCTAGCCTTACTCTGTTTCTCTTACTGTCATAACTCTTTTTCCTCCACTTTTAACTTTCTCTCTAGGTTATAGCTTTCTAAATTATGTTCTTTCCATATAATTGGCCATAATATACAATGAAATCAGCCTTCTTTTTTTTCTATTTGGTTAAAAAAAGATGGTATTTGCTGATCCCATTATTAAAGAATAAATGAGCCATATGTTTTACATATCTCTCTGAAATATACTCACATTACAAGATATGAGTTTTTACATTTTGTAGGTTCACTGATCCTCAATGCAAAATAGAAACTAAGATATGTAAAATGAACATTTGTTAAAAAAAAACTAGCAAAATAACATTTTACTATAAAACATCTGTAGAATTTTCAAATATCCTACATTATTTCTAAAGTCATCATTTAAAATCTCAATATTGCATACCAAGTACAGACACTTTTATTTTCTTAAAGTTTACTATATACTTTGAAATAAAGTGACACACAAAAGACTTCAGCTACATTAAGTGTATAATCTGATGACTTCTGACAAAGGTATATACTCGTGGAACCACAGCCACAATCAAGAAAATAAACGTAACTATCACACCCCAAATATTTCCTAATGCCATTTTATAGTCCCTCCAATCCACACTAAAAGAATTTCCTGAATTTATATAATTAGAAACTTACAGTATGTTCCCTTATTTGCCTGACTTTTAAATTTAAACACAATTATTTTTAGATTGGTCAACAGTATCAATCACCCATTAATTTGCATTGTTGAGTAATATTCCACTGTATAGATATTCCAAAATTTTTTTGTTCATTTTTTTCCTGATGGCCATTTGGGTTATTTCAAGTTTTTGCCTGGAAATAAAGTTGCTATAAATATTTATCTTTTCATAGATGTATGATTTTATTTCTCTTGAGTAAACACCTAGAAATAAAATTGCTTAAAATATCCAACAAATTAAAACACAATATTGATAATTTTGAGAAAGAATTACAAAATATATAAAACCAAAAATGTACTCAATCAAAAATAACAACAAAACTGCTGAAAATCAAAGACAGAAACCATCTTAAATACAACTAAAAGAAAGTAAGAATGTATCAACTTTCTCGGAGCAAAATAATTACTTTTACACTCAAAACCATTATTGTGACTTTTATTCCTGTATATTTTTTTATAATAAATGAATTCAAACTAAAACATTGAAATCTGTTTATTATAGTTAATTATTTTTAGCTGGGTTTGAGGCTTTATAATAGTTTTATAAGAGAGCTCAGTAGACCATGACACATAACTTATCTGGATTGTGGAGAGATTAAAAAGGTAAATTTTGAGAAGTTAATTATGAGTTTAGCATAAAACCACATGTATATTCAGATCATTTTTCACCAATCCGATTGCTGATGCTTTAATTATCATTATAAAAACACATAGCACATTGTGTTATCAAGAGTGTGAAGATGATAGATATTTATATATTGCTAAAAATACAATTGTCCCAAATTCTAGAAAGGACAATTTGACAAATATTATCAAAATCTAAAATTATACATGTCTTTTATTATAGCAATACTATTCCTAAAAATTCATTCTAAAAATATGCTCTTTATCATATGATTCATTTATTTAATTATGTTTTGGCAAAAAAATAATCAAACTAAATATGTTTACGTAAATGGCTGAAGATACAGTACACAACAAATAAAACTGGAAAAATATAATAAGAAAGCTATTATATATATTTTAGAGACTGTCTCTCTCTGCTGTCCAGTCTAGAGTGCAGTTGCATGATCATAGCTCTCTACAGCCTTTAATTCCTGGGCTCAATCAATCCTTGCATCTCAGCCTTCCCCATAGCTGGAACTACAGGCACATGCCACCACACTTAGCTAGTTTTTTTTTTCTTTTAATATGCAGGGGTCTTGCTATGTTTCCCAGGCTGGTCTCAAACTCTTGGTCTCAAGCAATCCTCCTGCCTCAGCCTCTTGAGTCACAGGAATTACAGGCTTGAGTCACCAGTACTGGCCCATGGAAACTATTTCTATTGACATGGAATTAACTGCAAAATATAGTTATTATTTAGTTATGATTGATAATTAACTGTCAGCTTTGATTTTATATATACTGTATATCACAATGCATTATACATAGTATGTAATGCATCAAGAAGTATTTAAGGTCAATTATGTATTATACAACCAATTATAGTTTAGAGCTAGTAAGCATCTGTTTTATTTATCTTCATTTTAATTATTTTTATAAATTATCATCTACCTCTGAAAATCCAAAGATATGTCTATGCTCACATGCAGTGTCTTTGAACATCTTTTAATATGTACTTTAATATCGTTACCCTCTAATGAATTCTGCATTTTCTATTTAAGTTTTTTTTCCTGTTAATTTTACAAGATATTTTTATTAGGTATAAAATTCTAAGTTAAGTTTTTGCTTTCATTCTGATTTGCATAGTTTCT
>PVKP010004725.1:36235-95504 GCA_004027715.1 Plecturocebus donacophilus
TTTTTTTTTTTTTTTTTTTTTTTTTTTTTTTTTTTTTTTTTTTTTTTTTTTTTTTTTTTTTTTTTTTTTTTTTTTTTTTTTTTTTTTTTTTTTTTTTTTTTTTTTTTTTTTTTTTTTTTTTTTTTTTTTTTTTTTTTTTTTTTTTTTTTTTTTTTTTTTTTTTTTTTTTTGCAGAAAGGTGATTTTATTTAGGTAGAGAAAAGAGAAGGAAAGGAGGCTCCACTCAAGAGTGTGGAAGGGGATTCCAGAGGAGAAATCCCAGAGGGAGCTCCCACTGTGTGGGAGGTGATTCTAGAAAGTTGGAAATCCCAGTATTTTTTCTTTTGTATGGAATGTGTCTTATTCTCTGTTTGCCTTTGGGATTTTCTCTTTATCTTTGCTCTCTAGCAGCTTAAATATGATGTATCTACATGTGTTTCCATAGGATATGTTCATAATAGTCCTTGGAAATATGATATTCTGAATTTCATACATATTTATAATATTCCTAATATTTTACTTATAATATTTATCTATTTGGAATATTTATAATATTCCTTGAAATCTTTATAATATTTATAAAGATAGTTATTTAAAATATATATAAAAATATTTCTTTGGAAATATATATAATATTTATAATATTCTCAGCATTATTTCTTCATTTTTTTTCATTCTAAATTCTCATTCTGGGATTTTAATTACAAATATGTTAGCCATTTAATACAGTTCCACAAGTCTTGGGCACTCTGTTCTTTCATCCCCCTACTTCCTTTATTGTTCTATGGTCAAGTTCACTGTATCTTTCATTGGCTCTGATGAGTCTACTTTGCACTAAAGGCATTTCTTATCTCTGTTTACCTTTATGATATTTCTCATAGGTTTTTTTTTTCTAAGCTCCCTGCAACATTATGCCAGCATGTGGTCTTTGGCTGAGTCTCATCTATTAAGTATTTTTTTTCAATAATGGCTTGCATTTCCTTGTTGTGTGTGTATGTCTCAAAAATCTTGGTTAAAGGCTGCACATTGTGTGGAGAGTAGAAATTGAAGATAAATATAATTATGCCTGGAAATAGGCCTGCCTTTTCCTAAGCTAGGTCACCAGTATGGGCAGTTGAATCAATGTAATCACCTCCTGAGCTGATTTTGTTTTATCCCTTTCGTTACTGTTCTACATTGTTCTGGATACCCTCAGTCCTCCATTTGCCTCTAATTCTTAACCATTACCTTGTACTTACAACAGTAAGCCTTCTCTAACTTTGACTTTAGAATTCTCCTCTGCCCTTTCACAACACAAAATGTCTCTACACTCTTTTTAATCTCCTGTTTGTAGAATACTGTTATAATATTTAATACCAAGTACTTTCCCAGTCTTGTAGTAATGGCAGGGATGTTTTTAATTCCTTATTTCCATCTTAGTCTTAGGCAGGATTTGTGTCCTGTAATCTCAGGGTTCTGATATTATTAGTTATCTTAATCTTCTCCCAATAGTAGAAGAACTCTAATAGTAGAGCCTGGGATGGTATCCTACTCATAGTCCAGTTTTGGAGATATTTTTGTTTTGTTTCATTTGCTTCTCTCAGCCTTATCATTGTTGCCCTAAAAGCAGTATTTTTGCTGAACATTCTCTTACAGCTGAAGACTTTTGCTCTACCTGAAAAAAACAATCCAAGATCTCTCTGCTTTTTCCCCAGTGGCAACGTCTCTTATCCCCTAGTCCTTCACCACAAGGAATGCTTTCTGTCTCTTAATCTGTGCCTAAACTTTCTTATGATTGCCTGGTGGGAATCAGAAGAGAAAACCTGCATGTGGCTGCAAACTTCTCTGATGTCTGTTGCTCCCTGGGATATATATTCTCAAGATAGCTCTCACTAAAAATTTACAACTTATGGAAAGTCAGTCACTCTTATCTACAGGGAGAGAGGTCTTACCTTCCTTGCATGCTCTGTTAGAGGCGAGTCAGTGTTTGTGTCTCATTTCTCCCTAGAGAAAACCATCTATACTTTCTCAGATTTCAGTGAAGTTGGGAAACCTGTTGTCAGCTCCAAGATGGTCACAAAGAAAGCTTTGATTTTATTGGGTACCCAGATTTTTCTTCTTGTGAGGCTGGTATTGGAATTTTTTTTCTCATATCTACATATTAAACAGAAAACAGAAGATCTAGTTTTCTGCGATTTTTAAAATTATGATACAAACTTATGAGTAAAATATGCACAGAGAGAATAATGGCAAAGATATGGGTGTTTCTTATCCAATAATGCATAGTGTTTTTATTTAAGAAAAAAATCATAAACATTTGGAGAGTTGAATATAGATCCCTTTAAAAAGAACAATAAAGTAAGAACATTTACATATATGGTTGTGCCACAAAATTTCATCACAGTGATAATTTGAATTTGGATGATATGATTTGGCTGTGTCTCCATGCAAATCTCATCTTGAATTGTAGCTCCCATAATCCCACATGTCATAGAGGGGACCCAGTTGGAGGTAATGGAATCTTGGGAGCAGGTTTTTCCATGCTTTTCTTGAGATAGTGAATAAGTCTCACAAATCTGATGGTTTTAAAGAGGTTAATTCCCCTGCACACAATCTCTTGTCTGCCACCATGTAAGATATGCCTTTGCTCCACCTTTGCCTTCCACAATGATTGTGCAGTCTCCCCAGCCGTGTTGAACTGTGAGTCCATTAAACCTGTTTTTCTCCATAAATTACCAGTCGTAGGTATGTCTTCATAGGAATATGAAAACAGACTAATAAAATGAATGAATAAAGACTAATAAAATGAATGAATAAACAGACTAACAAAATGAATGAAAAAATATTAACTATAGCAAAACTTATTTTGTTTTTGTAAGTTTATCTTTTACTTTTAAATTATATGAACCTAAGATGAGATAATAATATTGCAGATAGAAAACTCCAAGGGAATATTCACCTAAAGCATATTTCACTGGAACATGGAAGCATATGTAACCACTTCCATGTTTACCTACATATTTTTGTTCCTTGTTTAATCACTACATTACTCAATATTGATATAGTTTAGATATTTGTGCCTATGCTATTCTCATGCAGAAATTTAATCCCCATTTTTGAAGGTGGGGCCTGGTGGGAGGTGTTTGGATAATGGAGGCAGATCCTCATGAATGTCTTGGGTCATTCCCTTGCTGACGATTGAGTTCTTGCTCAAAGTTCACAGGAAACCTAGTGGTTTAAAAGTGTATGGCACGTCCTTTCCCTCTTTCTCTTTCTGTTTCTCTTTCTCCCTCTCTCTCTCTCTCTTTTTCTCTTTCATGCCTTCTCCAGCTTTTGTCATGTGATGTGGTCCATTCCACTTTCATTTTCTGCCATAATTTAAAGCATACTGAGGCCTCCCCAGAAGCCAAGCAAAGGCTATCACCATACTTCCTGTAAAGCCTACAGAACTGTCAGCAAATTAAACCTCTTTCATTTATAAATTACCCAGTCCTCAGGTATTTCTTTATAGCAGTACAAGAAAAGTGTAACACAAATATTTCCTATGAACTTATTTTCACAAATATGGCATAGTATGTTATGTAGCTTATGAATATTTTTCATCAATTTAGGAGAGAGAAAAAAGGTACTTATTGATTTCATTAAATGTAAGATTATTTGTCAGCAAATGTCAGGATTTGTAGCATAAATAAGAAATACAAAGGAAACCATATCTTGGCAGGCTGGATATTGTAAATACGTTTCATAAGTAACATCAGGTATGTGTAGATGGGTACATCACTCTTCATAGAGAGAAGGAATTTCAAACAAATGTTAAGGGTGTAGGGCAGCCATGCCTGAGTTAAGTGATGTGTTAAACTTGCAGGTACAGATGATGATGTAATTTAGGAAAGATTTGAAGGGTTAACATTACAATTTTGCAAATAAATATAAAATAAGATTCTGAATGGTTTTACTTAATTTGGAACCATGAATTTAGAATAAAATCACAGAATAAAACTGACTTATTCTCAACTTACAGGCAAGAGGCCTGCACTTCTAAGAGAGTGCCGCCCTCCGTTCCCCCCTGTTAAGACAAGCTCATAACAGAAACAGTCTCAGGTCTTGTAAACATGGCACCTAGGTTCCAGGATGTGGTTGCACCTGGCTCTTGGACCCAGAATGTTGACCTGATTAAGCAGGATATCAGCCCCTGAGAACCAAAATGTGGTTCTTCTTATAATAGCACCTGGCTACCTGCAACCCCCTCTATATAACCTCCATAATCTGTGAGCCAGTCTGCTGCCTTCACTGCCTGTGGTGAGATAGCCTGGCAGGTTGAAATACACTTGCTGAACCTGACCCTGGGTCTGCCTCTCTCTTCTTTCAGTGAATCTTACACATATATACAGCAGAATATTATTTAACCTTAAAAAAAGAAGGAAAGTCTGCCATTTGCCACAGCATAGATGAATCTGGAAGACATTACGATAAGTTAAATAAGGCAGACACAGGAAAAAAATATAGCATGATTTCACTTTTATGTGGAATCTAAACAAAAATGAATATACAAAGATAGAAAATAAAACAGTAATTACAGGGCCACCAAGGCTGGGTGGGAGAAAATGGGAAAGGGGAGATATAGGGTAATAGAGACAAAGCATATATAGCATGAACAAGTATAGAGATCTAATGTACAGCATGAGGACTACAGTTAATGATAATGTACTGAACTCAGAAGTTTTGCTAAAAGTAGATTTTTAGGTGCTCTTGCCACACAACAAATAAAGTATTAGTGACTGTGTGGGATACGAGATATGTTAATTTGCTTTACTACAGTAACCATTTAAGCATCCATATGTATATCAAAACATCATATTGTACACTTACATATACATAATTTAATGATGAAAATAGAGAAAATTGTTTGTTTCATTTTGTACATCTGTTACTGGTAGAAGAGTGGAAAGAGTTCCAGAGATTTCACATCTTCTCCAACACTTGGGTGTGTCATCCTCCCTCAATTGAATGCACACAAATTCATATGAAATGAGTGTACAACATTATTACAGTCATATGTCATTTCAAAACGAAATGTACTATTAGGCAACTGTGTTCTTGTGTGAACATAACAGAATGTACTTACACAAACCTAGATGGTATAGCCAACTGTACACCTGACCTATATAGCATAATATAGCCTAGTGGTCGTAAGCTATAAATGTGTATAGTATGTTACTCTACTGACTAGGCTAGACCACTGTAACAGTGGTATTTGTGTATTCAAACATATCTAAACAAATAAAAGGTACAGAGAAAATATGACATTATAATCTTATATATTTGATCAGTTGTTGACTGAAACATTTTTATGCATGCATGCCTGTGTTACAGTACTTGTATTAGTGTGGTAGAATTACAGATTATTTCCTTGATAAAGATAATGCTGTTATTTCACGTTAAAAAAATAAATTTTTTTAATAAGCAGGTAAATAATTTTTTACATAATTTATAATTGTAATTTTGAATTACACAATGGTGTTAGCAACCTTGAGAAAAAGGAGCATAATTAATATACTCTTAAAATATAACAATGCATTTCAAGATGAATACTGAATCTAGAATATTATTAACATCAGGTAATCATAGATAGACAAGAACTTTTCTTTTTCTTTGTTTTTCTAGCTCTATCACCCTACTTTGACCCCTCTAGATTATCAAAAATCTTCTGATATTTTAATTTTTATAAAAATGCAAAAGATGGTAAATTGATATAAAATAATTCTAATATTAAAACGTTACTAATATAAGACATACAAAAGATATTACTTCCAGATTTATGAGTAATTATAAATATTTTATGGTATATTAATTTGATGCTGGCAATTAAAAGCAATAAATTAATATTTAGGTTTATGTTGTACTTGCAATTAGTGTGACCATGCAATTTTTTAAATAAATTTTTTTCATTCTAAAAGATTGTGAATATTTTTTCCAAACATAATATGTTTTGATTATTAATGGTAATAATAGTTTCAATATACTGTATTTATCTTTCTTGGAAATTAATACATTATCTGACAATGATTAAATTATTCATGTTTCAGTCCATCAATATTATATAAGAAAGACTGGAATTTGGATGGTAGATACCTATGCGATAAAAAATAATTACTTTGTTCTGGCACCATCATTTCTCACACACTCATCTTGTTTGCTCTGACACACATTTATGCAATTTTACATTGGTAAAATTTATGCACATGGTTGTACCTTGAACCACATGTGTTTAAACTGTGTAGGTCCATTGATACACAGATTTTCTTAAAAAAAAGAAGTTACGTTGAGTGTACCTGCTTCTCCTGTGCCCCCTTTCACATCCTCCACCTCTTTTTCCTTTTTTTGCTGTCCCTGAGGCAACAAAACTATTTCTCCTCTTCCTTCTCCTCAGCTTACGCAACATGAAGATTGCAAGGATGAAGAACTTTATAATGATCCATTTCCATGTAATGAATAGTAAGTATATTTCCTCTTCCTTATGATTTTCTCAGTAACACCTTTTTTCTCTAGCTTACTTTATTGTAAGAACACACTGTATAATACATATGACATGCAAAATATGTATGAATATATCATTTATGTTATTCCTGAGGCTTCTGGTCAACAGTAGATTATTAGTAGTTAAGTTTTGGGGCAGTCAGTGTTACATGCAAATTTTCAGCTGTGCAGAGGGTTGGTGCCTCTAAATCCTTCATTTGTTCAAGGATCAACTGTTGGGTTCTGTAAGTTCTTTCCAAAATATCATCTTCCCCAGAATTTTTGTCTGATATGTTGTAGTTTATTTTCATAATAAAAAATATAATTTGTGCACTTTTTTGAGATTACTTTATTCTGAGAGCTATGAGTACTATTGAAAGTGTTTGTGTAAGGGGATATGCATGTATTTATTATACATATATGTACATACACATCTATGTATGAATGTGTGTATTTTTGTGTTTGATCAGTGGAAAAGTTCATAGCAACTTTCTCTGTGTAGGTGGAAAGGGAAATTCATAATGGCTCAGATCCTTTATTTAAGTAAAGACGAATTGAAAAAACTACACTGTCATTTACGTATAAGAGCAAACTGGTGTCCATTTAACAGTGGATTCTTTTGTCTTGACATACTTTCTGAGTGTCATTCTTTGTTTTACTTTTTGGTTGTTTGTTTTTCTTCAAGACATTCTTTTTGTTTTAGCGAAAAGTATGATTCTTCAAATATCTTATCTTTTTAGAGCTCAAGGATGTTTGTAAAAGAAAAGGTTCATTTTCATGAAGATTTAGATTCCTCCAGGGAAGAGAACCATCAAATCTCATCATCAGTTGGATTTTAAATTTACTGAATGTTGTCCAGAAATTTAAGATGGTCCAGTTTAAACTTATGGCAAGAATAAAAACCAAGGGTCATCCTCAAGCACACCTCACAAAAATGAACTCCATTAAAGGAAAAGAGGGTTGTTAACCTGTAACCCAGGCTCACAGTTACCACCCAGATGCCAGACGAACCAACGTGAAGTTTAGGTTCAGTGTAATGGTAAGCTGTCCATACCATACTTTCTTTTTGGCATGATGGGGAAACTTTCTTAGGTTTTTGTTCTATATTTTCCAAATAAGAAATTGTAATCTCACTGTTACAAGTAATTTTTAGTATAAGGCCTCCTGTCTATGTATGACACTGAGCAATTGAGATCAACCCGGGTTCAAGTGATTCTCCCATCTCAGCTTCCGAGGTGGCTGGGATTATAGGCATGCAACATCACATCTGGTTAATTTTTGTATTTTTGGGTAGAAATGAGATTTTGCCATGTTGACCAGGCTGGTCTTGAACTTCTGACTTCAAGTGATTCTCCCGCTTGGCCTCCCAAAGTGCTGGGATTACATACATGAGCCATCACGCCTGACCAGAAGATCCTATTTGGATTAAATGCAGAAAGAAGCATTAAGAAATTAACATTGACCACTATATGGTCAGAAGAAATTACACTCAGATCTCACTCTAGGGTGTTTCATTATTGTTTATAACCACATCTCCAAGGTCTTATAGTGGAAATAGCAAATGGATTCACCTGAAGAAATTTAAGCAATACAATCATATAGATGAATAAAAAACAGCCCCTTTTTTATTTTTCTTATTCCAGCTCCTTTTCATTTTTATTATTCCAGGATCAACTCTTATTCCATTGTGTCTGCTTTACATCAGTATTCTCTGCTGATGCCTACTTAAATTGTCTGAATGGAGTTTATATTTATAACGTAGTTACACAAAAAGGCTTTGTTTCTTTTCCTCTGCAAGTAACTAGCATTCCAACAAAATATATATTAATTTATGTTTTTAATCAAGATTCAGCATTCAAAACAATAGAATGTTTGTAGATTTATTTTTCTAATATTTAAATTTTATGTTTCCCGATCCCTTTTTCATGGACAGCGACAAATGCATATAAAGCAATCACTGTATTGCTAGCATCAAGAACCAAAACATAAAACTAAGGAAACAAGCCAATTATTTTCATTCTGGAAAATATTAAATTGATACTGTCTTGCTAATATTTTCTTATATAATATGCAAACATGTAAAGTGAAAGTTATTTTAAAATAATATGCTGTCCTTTATATGTTAACAATATTTTAAATGAAAATGATAAAACACATATAAACTATGAAAAATTACCAAAATTCCAGTACTTAAATAATTTGGTGTAATTTTGAATGTCTTTCCAACAGATTATCTCCTAATACACTCTAATATTCACCTTTATTGTGACTAATTTAAGTGTTAATTATTAGTTCTTCTGAAATCTTCTCATCAATGGACTTGTGTATGTTTTTCTATTACTATTTTTTTCTAAAATTTTGGCACAACTATAATATCTCTAACTAAATGAGTTCTTCATCAATCTGTCTAGTATTAACTCCTTTCTAATAGATATTTTAAATGCTACATAATTACATAAATTATGGTTTCCCTGTAATTTATTCATTCAAATATTTTTGGTAGACATTTAGGTGGTTTCCTATTTTCTGGCAGTATTTCAAGAAGCAACATTGTACACACATTATTACATAAGTGTCTCTAATCTTTACTATGTATGAATAACTTGCAGTTTTGTTTAAACATCTCCAATCAACATCGTATTTCCTAAAATACCTAAAGCAATTTCCAAATACTGTGTAATTTCAGCCATAATTACTTCATAAAGTACTCTTCATCTCTACTTCTTCTCCCAAACCTAAATATATATCACTCTTTATCTTAACATATTCAAACAGTTATTAAGTGAGATTTATGTAACTTTTTAAAGACTCTGATAACTCTGATTTTACACCTTTTTTTGACATCCTTGAATTATTATTATTTTTTTACTTTACTTTGGACCACCACAATTGAAATGGTAATTTAACTACACTCTATGCGTTAATTCCAAACGAATTCTAATCCACATATGGAAATACATCAGAATAAACTCTCTGAAACACAGTCCTAATCATGCTGCACTTCTGACTATGTAATGTTCATCTAGTAATAATGAAAATAATATAAAATCTTAATTTGTCATACCTGCATATCTGTATGACATAATTTTGGATATTGATCCACCCTTATATATTTTTTAATATATAGGCATGATTCACTCCTACTATACAAATATGATAGCATTGTTCTAAATTCCATACTTTACTTAAATAGAAATGAGGCTTCCACAATTCACTCAAAGTAGTAAGATTATTGATATGAGTAGTATTTTATAATTTACAAGTATGTATTATAATATAAAAAGCAAATAATACAAAAACCATGTAAATGTTACAAGTAAAAATACTATAAAAAAAAAAAAGATGAAATCCCCCAAAATTTCAAGTAATCCATAGGATGGTCAAGAAAAAACAAATAGAGGAATAGAAAACAGCAAAAATAAACAATAAAATTGCAGACTAAGTGTTAATATATTAATAGTTGCTTTAATAAAATTATGTATATAATCAATTAAAAGTCATAGATTGATAAAGTGATTTTTTAAACTGGCCTAACCATATCTTGTTTATTTAACATTCACTTCAAATTTAAAGACAAAAAAATTGAAGGTAAAAAGATGAAGAAATTTATATCATGCAAACTTTAAGCAAAAAAAATTACTACAATAATATCTGATAATCTACATTTTAAACAAAAATTTTTGAGAAAAAGACATAACAATGATAATAATCAATCCATTATCTGTAAAATATCTGTAAAACAATATATAAGCATCAAACAAAATCTCCCCCAAATACATGAAGAATGGCTTACAAATATGAGGTAAAATATTTGCAAGTCCATATATTTCATCAGGGATTATTATCTAGAGTATATAAATAAATCTTCCATCTCAATAGTAAAAAGACAAACCAATTAAAATGGGTAACCCATTTTAATTTCTCCAACTAATATTCGTGAATAGGCCCAAAAAGCACATAAAATGGAATGTGTACACAACAATTTAAAACATCATAGAAATGTAAATTAAAACTACAGTTAAATACCACTTTGCACCCATTAAAATGGCAATAATTAAAGAGATATGCAATATTAAGTGTTGGGAAGATAGGAAAACCTCACAGTTACTGACAGAAATGTAATGTTGTCAAGGTGATAATTGATTAAACATTTAAACAAAATGTAGCATATGAATCAGCAATTCAACTGCCACATAACTATTTAATAGAAATTAAAACATATATCCACCCCAAATCTTGTGAGTTACTATTCACAGCAACATCATTCTTATGAGTTACTGTTTCATGACGTTATTCAAAATAGTTCATCAACTGGAGAGTGAATAAACAAAAATGGATGAACCTCCAAAATA
This sequence comes from Plecturocebus donacophilus, assembly GCA_004027715.1. Classification (NCBI taxonomy): domain Eukaryota; kingdom Metazoa; phylum Chordata; class Mammalia; order Primates; family Pitheciidae; genus Plecturocebus; species Plecturocebus donacophilus. The sequence continues at coordinate 47,062 of PVKP010004725.1, forward strand.
TTATGCAAATTGAAAGAAGCCAGTGTGCAAAAGATCACTGTGTAAATAATTTGATTATAAGAAATGTTTAATAAAAGAAATATATAGAGACACAAGTAGATTAGTAGTTGCCCAGAACTCTGGTGAGACATGGCATTGACATGAGAAATTTTTTCAAAATATTAGAAATGTTTTACACATGTATGTTAGTGAAAAGGGCAAAACACTGTAATTTACTAAGATTTTGTATATAAATGTCACATATTCAAATACCAATTTTATGTATACACAATGATGTAAGAATGATTCAATATGTTTTTAATTCTATATTTAATTATTAAGTAGACTACATTATTTACATAATTAATTTATTAATTCTAGAATTGTTTTGATAATTTTCATTTTATTTTACTATGCCTCAAATAAGTAGTGTCTTATGATCAATCAGATTATTGATTTTTATATATACCATATGTATGTGTATATATATGTATATATGCAGTTTACAGTTAGCAGAATTCTAGCCTCAGAATACTGTCCAAGAAAAAATGTATTTTTATGGTAAACTTGATGTGTTAAATCAATTTTAATGCTGATAGACCACATTTTTAGGTAGCTTGATGGAGTTTTTAACAGAGGAGCTTATTTTGTGGTAAAATAATGTGCAAATGTTTAACATATAACTCCTAAATTTTTATGTATACCAGGAAATAAGTCTTTAGATATGCAGTCTTTGAAACATTTTATGTTCTCCTGGCTCCAAAGGAAAACAAGGTAGCTAGAACTCAAAAATTTTGAGTTTTTATTTTTTCTGAGGACAGAAATGTATTTTGTAAGGGAGAATTATATTTTAGCCTCTAACTATTAATATTTTAAATCAGAAAACCTAAGGATGTGTGCAGATACGATGTGCATTCATTCTGCTCTAGAATAGGAGGCTTAGACAGTAAAATACAGTCTTGTAAATTAATTATTGATTTTGATGAAGGGTTAGAGGTTTCTGCCAGGGCTATTAATGGGAGAAGAGGAATAAGCTAGGCAATTGCAGCATCATTTTGCTCTTTTGCTTTGGTGGCCAGCTGAAAATGTGCCAAAAGTTGCCAAAATATCCTGAGGATAATATTTGCATTTTTATATAATTGGAATAGTTGCAAAGGAACTCAGGATTTGCACCAAAACACAAACATTTAACAAATAACTGTACACATATCTTTATCATGAAGAAAACTCTGGAGTCATGAGAATATAGAATTCAAGTCCTGAAACAGTATGTTTCAAAACTCAGGAGAAAAGGTGATAAAAGGGATTTTATGCAAGAAAATTATCAGGCGGATTAGCTTGGGAAAAGAAGAATCTGGCCATTTTGATAAAGAAATTGTAGTGCCTTTTGGCAAGTGCATATTAAGAAAGGTGTACAGGCCAGCAAGAATGCTCTCGAGGGTGGGAGAGCTTCAGTCCTTTGCAGATAATGTTGAGGATTTTGAAATATGTTAAAGTGAAAGAAAAGTAGAGAAGGAAAAAGTGAATAAAACCTTGAATATCTTTCCTACAGAAATATTGAAAATAATTTGCCTGTATACTTTAGCATACTACATAGAAAACCATCATACACATGCAACATTTTCTAAAAAAATTAATTTTTATATCCATATGTTTTGGGGCAATGACAAATATTTATTATTTTACATCAAAGTCAGTCCAGTCACAAAAGGAGAATCTGAAACAATTCTCATTGCACAAAAATATTGGCCTCTGTAATAAAAGATAGTTTTTTTTTGTTTCATTTACTTGCTTTGTTTTTTCTTTAATTTTTCGGATGTATTTATGTGGATTGTTTATCTGGGTCCTTCAAATTTTGTGTTCTTCTAATCTAAAAATTCTTGCCTTTATATTGATTTTTAGGATTAAAAAATGCTACGTATTAAGGCTTTGCTGGCTATACATGTTGCAAATGCCTTCTCCCACACTAATCTTACAAATTTACTCTCATGATACTGTATTTCATTGATCAACACTGACTGACTTTAATATAATAAGATGAAATACTCTTTTATTACTATCTATTCTGTTTTCAAAATGTTTACTACTCACAAGATAGCAAAATATTCTTCTATGTTATAATCTAGAGTATTTTTCCTCTTTCTTTGTCTATGACAATTTGAGTAGAAGTGATCTGTGTACATGAATGTTAGATATGAAATAAATTTTGTTTTTTTTGTAAGTAGGCATCCAGTTTACCTAGTAGCATTTACTAAAATGACAACTTTATTATTTTTCTAGGTAGAAATGTTATCAATTCTGTTGATGGACTCCTTAATCTCTTCTACTGATTATCTTCTACTTGAACTAGTACCAAATTAATGTTGCTAACTTTATTCTGAAATATGTTAAATGTATAACTTTGCTCTTATTCTATCTGATTGTAATGAATATGGGTATTCTGGATTTCCATTTAAACTTTACATACAGTTTTTAAATTTCTCCAGAAAAGCTGATAGAATCTTGATTGAAATCGCTTTTAATCTCTAGATCAATTTGGACAATAAACACATGTAAATCTGACACTTATTTATAATTATTTTTGATATTTATACATTTCATTAATTTTAATTGTCTGATTACATTCACATCAATCTCTTTAGTACAATGCTGAATACAGGTGGGATTAAATTATATCCCTGTATCATTCTCCACATTTGAAAAATAGTTTTTAATATTTCACCATTAAACATTATATTGGCAATATAATATTTGCAATAGTATTTTGAAAAGTCATTTATTAAAATATATTTTTTCTTCATCTTGAATTAATAAGAATTATCATAAATTGATTTTTTTAAGTGAATACAAGTTTATTAGAAATGTAAAGTAATAAAGAATGGCTATTCCATAGGCAGAGCAGCTCCAAGGGCTGCTAGTTGCCCATTTTCATGGCTATTTCTTGATTATGTGCTAAGCAATGGGTAGATTATTCATGAGTTTTCTGGGAAATGGGTGGGCAATTAGTGGAACTGAGGATTTCTTCCATTTTTAAAATATAGGGTAACTTCCTGATGTTGCCATGGCATTTGTAAACTGTCATGGCACTGGTGGGAGTATGGCAGTGAGGATGACCAGAGGTCACTCTTGCCATTCTGGTTTCTGTGGGTTTTAACCAGCTTCTTTTTGCAACCTGTTTTATCAGCATGGTTTTTATGACCTCTATCTTTTGATAACCTCCTATCTCATCCTGTGACTTAGAATGCCTAGCCCTCTGAGAATGAAACCCAGCAGGTTTCAACCTTATTTTGTTTAGCCCCTATGCAAGATGGAGTTGCTCTGGTTCAAATGCCTCTGACATTTGCTCTATCCCCTTAAGAGAACCCTTAATTCTAAGGGTTGTAGAAGGACAAAGATCCATCTTCTGTAACTTCTCATGCTGAATAGGGGTGATATTTCTGCCTAACTATGAGGGTCTCTTGTATTCAGGGTAGAAGGGAGCTAAGTCAGAAAGCATCAGTATGCTGAGGGCCGTTCATAGCTCCAAGTGCCAACAAAACTAGATATCTGGAAGATTAATAAGTGTACAATTTAAGAAAACATTCTGACAAAAGTGGATATCTGGGAGATTAGTAAGTTTACAATTTAAGGTAACATTCAGTAAGCTTATCCTGGATTCCTACACAGAGAGTACAACAGCTATATATCCCACAATATTAAGGCAAAATAAGTAAAATTATCCCAAGTAAACTAAATAAAAAGGCTTTCCATGAACTGGGCAACTATTGCAAACAAACTGATAGAGGATTACAAGCTGATAGGGGATTGCAAAACTGATGGAAATTCCAATATGTGTCCAGAATTAGAATATGGATCCAGGCTTTTAATTTATCATTCCCTCTTGTTTCTTCCAAGCAGCAGCCAGAGATCACTAATCTGTTCACAGAAATAAGCAGGGTTATTCTAAACTGCCTGAAAACAAACAAACAAACAACAACAACAAAAACTCAAAAACAACTGATGAGACTGTAATTTAATAATAGATGTACCATAATTTTTGAAACATAAGTTTTCTATCTCCAGGCTTTCATTTGTACTATAGACAAATCCTGGTAGTCTGATTTGCTTTATTATACTTTGCCTGATTACTTGTATAAAGTGCAGCAAGAATAATTATTTTTCATGTAGACTTTTTAAGTTGAGTTTGATGGAAATTTGTTGCATAGAAAGAATCTCAGATAAGAATTTTTTAAAGATGATCACAGCCATGGCTTCGTACCCTCAAATACCTATGAGTTAGGAAAATTCCTCCCCTTTTGAGGTCTCAAGATAACTTGGAGTTCCTAAACCAGTCAGAAAGTGGCATTCTTTACTTACCATAGGTCGAGAACCCTGCCCAAGGCCTTTGTAGACAAAGTATGAGGACAGTTTTCTTAAGGGGTTTTTATTGCCTCTGTAAGTTTAATTACTTAAAGAAAAGAACACTATTTCAGTCAAAGCCTTGGTAAAGTAACTAATTTCTCCAGTTGTGTCCTGTTCCAAAAGAAAACATTCTTATTGTACTTATGCAAATAATAATATTGCCATAAGTTAAGAATACTCACAAATAGTTTCCAAATTCTGGATAAATCAGGAAGAGAGAAACAAATATATTCCAACTTTTGTTCACGGGAGTATACTTAATTGTTAAAAGTTGTCAATAGCTCAAAAGAAAAGGTTTTCTTGACTCTGAAAATCAAAACAAAGGATAAGGAATGTTTTAAGCAAAAGGTCAGAAAGTTACTTCAATCCTCTTTTAGTTCACTGTAGACTTAACTCCTGTTCTGCTTGATGTTCATGAACATTTCAGCTCTTCATGAGAGTCCTATGAAGGTTTTTTTCCTCTATTCTAATATCACAATTTTCAAAATTATCAGAAACCTAGATTCAGGAACACCTGTTAGAGTCCTGTAGTTGATTATAAACAACCTTTTAAAGTGGATCAAAACAAGACAATTGTTGGTGAATGACAAAATGTGTTAGGACAGCCTCTATTAAAGTCACAATTGACTAGGAAATTTTGGTTACTTCTGTGACACCCAACAATTTTACATAACAATTATAATTATTAATAACATACACTAAGTCATATCAGAATTATAGGTGTTTTCCATAATTTTGGAATACATACCAATAACATATTTATACAAATACAACTCAAAGAAAGCCAAACACCATTTCATATTTGACAGTGTTTATCATGAGATTTTTATACCAAATAAGCCAAATGTCATTTTCACATTAGTGTACTATTAATGTTAAACCCTGCTAATATTAAAACTGTATAGCAAATCTACCCAATTTTAAAGTCTGACCATAAGGTAAGATCCTTATTAACCTTTTAGAATCTTTTAAATTTTTTTTAAAGAGCAAATTAGTGCTCCAAGAAAAAACCTGTTGTGTTTTTACTCAAATGATCAATTTATGGAAAAACTGAATAGCACTGCTTTAACTTTAGCCTGTATATTCACACATAGAATTTATTTTACAAGATTCTGACATAAAATCTTTAACCCTCTAAACTTAGACAAGAAATCCACATTCCCATGGCTTCTTAAAATCTTTTACCAAAAGTAAATTCTACTTTTTTTCGATGCCTTGAATGTAGAGCTGTTTCTTAAGTAGTCTCAAATATGTTACACTGTTAACTCTTGATTTGGAATTATATATGCTACCTTTTTTTGCATATACTGAAATGATCACAATATTTTCTACATTTTTCTCTTAATGTGGTACAATGTAATGAATTCCAAAGGTTAAAAAATTTTAATTTCTGCAATTAAACCCATCTTACATTGAAATATATATTTTCCTTATATTGCATAATTCAGTTGACTAATGCATTGCTGGATAATTGGCATTTATGTTCTCGACATAAACTCCAGCTTTAAAAATGATGTGGGAATTACACCATTTTTGGTCTATATCCTGGAAAAGATATCTGGACAGAATATTCTCTTCTTCTTAATTATTTTGTAGAATTTCATAAGAGGAAGAGATTTTCCAAGTTTTTCTTTTCAATGTTTGCATCTTCCATAACATTGATTTTATAACTTGATGAGGTTATGAAAAGACAAGAAAATTGCAGACTGATCATTCTTTTTTTTTTTTTTTGAAAGGGAGTCTCATTCTGTCTTGCAGTCATAAATTGATGTAATTCAGCATATGAACCAAATTAAAATACATTGCACATACATACATATCACTCCAGATGAATGTTTGAATCACTGATTTTTCTAACTTTCATTATTTCATATAAAGTTCTTGAAAAGTTTTCCTTAAAGTGCAGCTATTGCTATAGGCTGCAAATTTTCCAGTGTCATATTTCCATACTGTTTCTTAAATTTATATGCTAATTACATACTGTGTTATATCATCTCACATACCTGTGTTTAGAAATATACTGCATAATTTGGAAATATTCAGATTTTTTTAAAACTGTTAATTATTTCTAGATAATTCTAAAATAGTCTATGTAAACTATACTTTTAGTCCTTTGACATTTGATGATACATACAATGTATGTTTTATCTACACTTATATGTGCATCTCTGTATATTTTTACAATCTTTTCATCATTTGCCTATTTTATAGTTTATTAATCATTTTTAAATCTTTTGAATAGTTACCATTTTTAAGTGCTTTGTTAGTTATGAGAGAGGCATTATGAAATATTCAGCTATAATCATAAATGTGTTTTAGCTTCTGCTGTTTTAAAAATTTAAATATGTAAAATGCTATGTGCAGAAACATTAGAGTTGCTATATCTTAAGATGTTGTCATTTTATTAAATGTTTTTCTTTCTGTCTAGCAATACTTTCTTGACCAGCCTAATTTGGTTGTTTATCATATAGGTACATAAGTTACTCGTTTTTAGTATTTGAATGATATTCATGTATAGGTGTATAAATACATTATACATAGTATCTTATTTTTGGAATATTTTATGATATTTTAAGTCACATATTAGTTATTTTTTTCCTTACTTGGCAATCACTTGTCTTTAACTGGACTATGTAATCAATTTAGATTTTATGTAACTCATTGTATAATCAATTATTTAAACTTATTTATTTTTTATTTGTCCTATATCTTTTACATTTTCTTGTTTTTCATTTTGTATTAATTAATAAAGTTTATTATTCTTTTTTAACCACATTAACTTAGTAGTTATATACTCTTTGTATAATGTTTTACTAGCTACCATTGCTATTAAAACCTGAATCCCTGGCTTATATTTAAGTTGGTCATTTGTTTCCTTGACAATGCAAGAGTCCTAGTCCATTTAAAGTTTGTTTATACTCCTGCCATTGTATAGAGTTAATTATTATGTATCTATCTATCTATCCATATTCGCTTTTTCCATACCTCTTTGTTTTTTGTTGTAAGCCTATTCTTCACTCTGTTTATGTTCATCTGCTGAAATCTCTTTAGGAATACTTCAGTGCAGGTCAGCTTAGCATTGTCTTTTATTCTGATTGGCATATCTTTTTTCTCAGTAAATAGAATTTTTTTATATTCTCACTTCTGTTGCTATTCTTTCGATTCCTGCTCTTAGCCTTTCTACTGCATAAAGCCTTAAAATTTACCAATTTTGCAGTTTTTAAAAGATATTCTCCATAAGTTCAGTCTTTTCTATTTCTTTTATATTATACTTTTAATGTTTTAAAAGTATAAAGCATTATACATATATAAAACATCATATAGATATATAACATTATACTCAGTATATAACATACTCAGAAAAGCCTGAGTATAGTTTTCTATTTATCTTGAACATGTGACTTGTAGTCTTTCATCAGTTTTGGACATGTTTGTCATTATTTCTTCAAAATTTTCTTTTTGTTTTTTCTGTTTTCTTTCTTTCTAGTTAAACTCCAGTTATACATCAATTATACTTTTTGCTCCCACTGCATTTGTTTGATAAAATATTTATATTTTATTGTTTTCTATTTCCTTACTTCAGTGTCTTTCTTCTGATTCATTAATTTTCTTTTATCTCTGTCTAGTCTTATAGTACACCCACAATTGAGTTTATGTTAATGAATTAAACCCTTCATACAATCAAGTGAAAAAAAATTAATTGGGCTATTTGTAAAGGAAATAGAACATTATCAATTGACTCCAAATGTCTTCCTTGACTCAATTCTCATTCAGTAACACTGCCAAATAAAAAGAAATCCCAATATTTTAACCTCAATGGCCATAGAATTCTTTTCGTGTGATTGATTTATATGTAAATGCAAACATATTGCAGATTCTCATTATTCTGATTCTTATTACTTAATGTTTGTGAGATTCAACCACGGTTGTGATGACAATTTGAATGCCCTTTTCATTGTTGTGCATTGTGCATTGTCCTTATATGCACAACCCCAAATTGAGTTATCTATTTTCTTTATGTAAATTTGAGTGATCTTCAGTTTCTTATTATAAAGATAATTACAAATGTGCATACTTATATCTTTCTTGTGAAATTAAGGAACTCATTTAGTTTGGTATACTAAAGACTTACATTGCTACATTAACATCATAGAATATTTCATCTCACTTTCCCCTGTCTCTCTCTCTCTTTCTATTTAATTAAATTTATCTATGAAAAAATTATTTGGAATAAGCAAATTTTGAATTGCAACATAATCCTTTTAACAAAATTATTTACTAGAATTTTGCTTCAGATTTATTGCTAATAGATGTTCCTACTTACAATTTTATTAACAACATCTTGGTCATGTAGATTGTAGGCTACATCAATATTTTAAAAATCATCTTACATGCAGTACAGATAAAAATTTTTATCTATCTATGGTAGGATGTCTGTGTCAAATATATACATGTTTTGTTTTTAAAATTTAACAGATGAGGAAACAGCTTACAGAGGTGAAAGTCTTGCCCAAGCTAATGGAGCATACAAAGCAGAGGGAGCTGGGATTAGAATACCAGACAATTTTACTCCAGATTCCATGCTTTGAAAGTTAGAGTCTATAGAACGTTAAGTAACATATTTTCTGTTTTACAAAGAAGAATTTTTAACTACACAGTTGTCACTAACTTTCATATTAGGGTAAAAATTTATAGTGACTATACATAGATTAATTCACTCTCTCTATGCATGACTTTAACAGAGCAAGTCATTTTTTGTTCCAGCAGAGTGAACATATCATTGATTTTTGTGGTTTGTTTGGGTGATTTGTACCCTTTAAAAATGGTCCCCTCTAGTTATTGTATTCTAGGCCTTGTCTTTATCATACGTGCTAAATGAGCTCATGGAAACGGGAAACTCCGGTATGGTGGCCTCATGATTGCTCACCTACGAAAGTTGATTGACAATTTATGACAGTCTCCTTAATATAAGATGTCCTCCACGTCAGCATATCAACATGCTCACTACTATTAAATGTTTATATGCATGGGCTCATTTTATTACAAATATTTTAATTCCAGATAACTTGCTAATTCTTAATAATTGCTGTCAATTGCTTAGAAAACTGTCAGGTCAGATAAATGCATGCCTCTGAAATTTTATAAATGATGACAGTAGTAATAATAGGTGATGGTAATGATGGTTATGGTAATAGCCATGGTTAGAATTTCTCATATAAACTAGAAATGTTTGATGTAGTCACACTGGCAAATGATGGAAGTTTTCAAATCCACGAAAAGTGACTCAAGTTTTAGTGTTCTTGAATGTCATATTAATAAGGGGTTCTTTCTTTTTTTTTTTTCCATCTGAGTACCTTCCAGAGTTGTATCCAGAATTTAGAGCTAATCCAAATTTAGGTGCACAATTTTAGTCCATTTTCTTTTATTCCTAGTTTAGAGCTTGCCCTTTCAAGGCTCTAACAATAAACTCTGGTGTATGGGACTTCACTCTGTTTAAACAGGATCTCACACAATCATTCTCTCTGCAGCTCACAAAGATTTATCTTTTCAATTTTGCATCTGCCATAGCACCTTATACATAATTAGTGCTATGTATAAGGACTAATTATGTACAAGGCATGTAATTAGTATGTATGAGCACTAATATGTACAAGGCACCATGGCTTTTCAGGTGGAGGTTCACTAACAAAGAGTTGCAAATGCATGTTTGGTATTAGGAAAGGAGCTGAGAAATGCAGATTTGGGATCACCATGGAGTAGCATAGTGAGTTAGAAGAGAAGAGGACAGTGGAGAGAACTTAGGAGGTAGGCAGGCCATGAGCAAACAGGGTCAAGATCTGAGCTGGAGAAGCCAGAAGGGAAAAGGATGCACTGGGTGATGGAAACTACATGAGGAGAGAGTTTTAAGAGCAGATTGTTTCACAATGTCAGCTATAAGATTCAGCAATCCCGTTACTGTGTATATACTCAAAGAATTATAAATTGTTCTATAATAAAGACACATGAACACGTATGTCCATTGTGGCACTGTTTACAATAGCAAAGACCTGGAACCAACCAAAATGTCCATTGTATGTGTATATATGTGGCACATATACACCGTGGAACACTACACAACCATAAAAAGCAATGAGTTCATGTCCTTCATAGAGACATGGATGAATCTGGAAATCATCATTCTCAGCAAACTGACACAAGAACAGAAAACCAAACACCATACGTTATCACTCATAGGCAGGTGTTGAATAATTAGAACACGTGGATACAGGGAGGGGAGCATCACACACTGCAGTCAGTAGGGGGAGTGCTAGGGGAGGGACAGTGGAGGTGGGGAGAGTGGGGAGGGATAATGAGGGGAGAAATACCAGATATAGGTGATGGAGGGATGAAGGCAGCAAACCACCTTGCCATGTATGTACATATGCAACAACCCTGAATGATCTGCACATGTACTCCAGAACCTAAAGTACAATAAAAATAAATAAATAAATAGATAATAAATCTTGGAGGATGAGCACTGGCCATTAGGAAGAAGGACCTTCACCCATCTGTGAGAGGTTACTCTAGAAAAATATGAGCGTAGCCAGGTTGCTATAAATAGAAACAATGAAGAGAGGAAGGAAATGAAATAATTGAAAGCAGGTCAGAGCTACAGATGTTGAAGGTGACAGAATTCTTGGTGATGATAAATTTCAGGGTATGGCAATGTGTGTGGTGACTCAAGTGGAGAGGAAATACACTTGGTTGGAATTAAGAGGGATAGACAAAGGAAGCAATAAGGAGAAAAATTGTGATCCAATGGCCATGGCACTTTTAGAAAATAGAAAATTATCCTGGTGAGTGGAAGGAGAGAATGGGAAAAATATATCAGAAAACAATAAGGAGTTCTTTCAACAAATAAATTCAATTTAAATCTACACTTGCTTTTAAAGATACCACATTTGAAATACTGCAAAGTTATCTAAAAAAGTAGATAGAAAATTAAGGTAAAATATTCCTAATTCATCATATTATATTCACTGCTGTAAGCATTTAAACTCTAATATTGTAATTTTTTGGTGTACTATGTATATTTCGTAGTACAAAAGAATGACTTTCTTTATGTACTTTTTTAGACAACTATCCAAGAAAGGTGGATAATTAAAATAAGTACTCAGGGGCCTTCTAAGTTTTCACTTACTAGCTATGGACCAAGATGTTAGATTCACTTCCTAGAGGAGTTTTCAGTGCTTGAACTTGCTTAGACTATATGCCTCAAATACTTATAAAATGTCTCCTCTACTTTATCAATGATTTCACACCCTTTTTGTTAATACTTTAAAATCTAACCCATGTGCATGTACAGTGCTAGAAGTAGATCAGCTGACATCACCATAGATGGGTGAGGAAAGAAGTTTACAAGAAAGCATGTAGGTTCTAAAGCTTTTCAAAAAATAAAAACAATGTTTTCTCTCTAATTTGTCTTCAAAAATGTCACAAATAACGTGAACTTAAGCAACAAGTAAAACAATACAAAAAAAAGGGAAAATTAAATTAATAATTTAATTTCCTTTAATAACTATCAAAATGATAATTTATTTAAAAATTCTCAAATATTGGATGCTCTATTTGTAACAATTTATTTTTTCCAGGGATGTACAAAGGTATTTCTACTAGAAAAATGTTAATTATAAAATAGTTTCATTCAAAATTATGCATAATTAACATTTATTGTAATTTTTGAAAAGGTAACATTTTAATTGACAAGTAAATTCTACTTGTTATAAATAAATTTTATATACACATCTCTATAAGTTTAATGAAAAGTTAAAGCACTTCTGTCTCAGTAGGCATTTTATACGTGACATAAGTCATAATATTAAGATTGGTCTCAAGGAAATTTTTGGAAAATTGATCTCCATGAATTATATTTGTGCCACTATAATCTCATGGGGAAGGTCTCTAAAAGTAATTAAGAATGAAAAGCCAAATTGACACATTTTAAAAATATGCATTTTCTTTTCCGTATCCTCATTTCATATGAGATAAATTAATATTCTGTACCCTAAGTCACACCAGTTAAAGGTTTTTCTATTCAGGGTTGTAGAATACATCTGTTAAGCACAGATATGCTTAAATAATCAATTCCGCTGTGAACAGCTGTTGAAGGACTAGCTTCTTTGTGATTCAGTACAGATTCTGATCTCCTTGCCAAGCATGTGTGGACATTTCTTTCAACAATTAAAGGACATTAAAGAAAGAGTAACAACAATGGTTGCTTATACCTTCATAGCAATCTAAAATAAAGAGTCCTAATATCTAGATCAAAATTTAATCATAGAATACTATCCACAGAAATAGTTTAAACTTACTTTTGGTTGTATATTAGATAATAACTTTATTTGTATGTTTTTATATTGATAGATTGTCACTAGTAGTATCAAATCTAGTTTTAAATTTGAGTCATTTTATGCCACTATTTTAAATAAAATTTTTGAGAACATATTAAAATTTTTAAATTAGGAATATAGTATAGATATTTTTCTTATATCCAACATAATATCTCCTGTATTAATCTTACGTTAATATTGGACATTTTTGACTGGGCAAGATGGCTCACGCCTGTAATCTCAGCACTTTGGGAGACCGAGGTGGGTGGATCACAAGGTTGGGAGTTTGAGATCAGATTGACCAAAACGGTGAAATCCCCTCTCTACTAAAAATATAAAAAATTGTCAGGCATGGTGGCGCGTGCCGGTAATCCCAGCTACTCGGGAGTCTGAGGCAGGAGAGTTTTTGGAACTCAGGAGATGGACATCGAGCCACTGTACTCCAGCCTGGGTGACAGAGCAAGACTCCATCTCAAAAGAAATTACAATTAAGGGACCAATATTGGTTAGTTATTGTTAACTTAAGTCCATACTTTCTTCAGTTTTTTTTTTTCCTAATGTCCTTTTTACCTTACAATTATTACATTTCCTTAGCCTACTCTTGACTGTAACCACTTCTCAGGTTGTCTTGTTTTTGATGACCTTGACAGTTTGAAGATTAGTCAAATATATTTTAGGACGACATTCTATTGGAATTTGTCTGATATTTTTCCCTGATTAGATTCACTTATGGGTTTCGAAGAAAGAAAAAAAGATTGTAAATGTAAAGTGCCATTTTAATCAAATCACATCAAGGGTACATGCTACCCACACCATTGATGGCTGTGCTTTGAGGTAGGGAGGGTCTTTGAAGTTTCTCCAATGTAAAGTGACTCTGTTGCCTCCTTTCTATACTGTGTAATTTGGAAAGAAGTTGCTTTGTGCAGCCCACACATCATAGAGTTATATCTTTCATCCATGAGATCAGAGTAACAATAGACATTATTTGAATTTTTTCTGCACAGGAGATTTGTTTCTTCTTTGCCATTTATGAATGTATTCGATCATTTATTTATGGCAGTATAAACTCATGGTTATTTGTTTTATACTTTAGGTTATAACTCAATACCATTTTACTGTTTCAGCTTTCATCCTTAGGAGCTCTTGCAGTTTGCTCCCATAACACTTTGAAATATGTCCATCAGTGTGTGTGTGTGTTTGTGTGTACCATCTTCTTACTTTAAGGTATTAGATATTTCAGATTCAGTTTTCCAACTCATTAATATGCTATATTTGCTTAGCTCTTGTATGATTTATATCTTTTATTTAAAAATTTATATCTTTAATATTTCATAATTTTGGTATTTTAATTGTCATAGTTATATGTATATATTATATATAATAGTTAACATATTTTGGTGGTACATGTGATATTTTGATACCTGTATACAAAGTGTAACAATCCAGTGAGAGTAATTAGAATAGCCATCACCTAAAACATATATCTCTTCTTTGTCTTGTGATTATCATGATTCTCTTCTAGCTATTTAGAAATATAGAATACATTGTCGTTAACTACAATTACCTTCTGTATTACTTGATACTAAAACTTATTCCTTCTACCAGTATTTCCATATCCTTTAAAAAATTTATCTTTATCCCTTCTCCCCTCTTCCCTTCCCACTTTCTGATGACCACTATTCTACCTTCTACAGTCATAAAATCCACTTTTGTAGCTCCTACAAAAGAGTCAGAACATGCAGTATTTGTCTTTCTGTGCCTGACTTACTTCACTTAAGATAATGACCTCCAGGTCCATCCATGCTGCTACAAATGGACCAATTTCAATTTTTATGGCAGAATAATACTTCATTGTGTATGTATACGATTTTTCTTTATGCATTTATTCCTTGAGGGAACACATAGGTTAACTTTGTATTTTGGATATTGAGAATACTGCTTGCATGGATATGGAAGTGTAGATATCTCTTCAATATACTGATTTCTTTTCTTTGGGATATAATTCCGGCAGTGTGATTGCTAGATTATAATTTCAAATTCCAATAGTTCATTGCTGGTTCATAGGAAATAAATTTAGTTTTGTATATTATCTTGTATTCTGAAACCTTACTATACTTGCTTATTATTTTCAGGAGTTTTTTGATAGATATTTTGGAATTTCTTGGGATTTCTACAAAGGGAATGATGTCACTTTAGAACAAATACAAGGATTAAAAAAAATTACCAACTCTGTGTACATTTTATTTTTATTTCTTGTTCTATTGCATCATCTAAAACTTCTAGTATGGTGCTTAACAGGAATGTGAAAGAGAACTTCCTTGCCTAGTCCCAAGTCTGTGACTAAGCATCCAATTTCTCACCATTAACTGTGATGTTAGGTGTAAACTTCCTGTACACATTCTTTGTTATGTTGAGGATATTCCCTAATAGTCATAGTTTCCTGATAGTTATATATATATACACACACACACACGTATATACATACATATACACATATATATGTATATATACACACATAATTATATTTATACATGATATATAATATAAAATATAATATAAATATATAATATAAAAATGTTTTCATCTGAAAATATATACATACGCACATATATGTATAAATTTTTATGTATTATGCATATATACACATTAAATTGAGTGCAATATTCATACAACTCCTACACACACATGCACACACATGTATACAGCTTTTGTGATAAATGATTCACATATTATACAACATATTTATTTAAAGTGTACAATTCAGTGGCCTTTAGTGTATTCACAGATTTTTACGACCATCACCACTATCAATTTTAGAACATTTTAATTATACCAGAAATAATCCTCTTAACTTTCAGATATCACCCCCGTCTCCTATCCGTCCCATCTCATCTACTGAGCTACTTTCTGCCTGTATGGATTTCCCTGTTCTACACATTTCAAATAAATGGAAACATACCATATGTTATCTTTTGTGTCTAGATTATTTTTCTTAGCATAATGTTTTCGGGGTTTAACTATTTTGTAGCATATATCAGTATTTAATAACTTTTTATGACTGAATAATATTACATTTTGTGGATATAACACTATTGATCCATTCATCAGCTGGTGATCATCTGGGTTGTTTCACCTTTGCCTCTCATGAATATTGTTCTTATATAAACATTCATGCACAGGGTTTTATTTGAACATACATATGCCTTTATTTCTTTTCGATGTAGACTTAGAAGTAGAACTGCTGATTCATATGAAACTCTATTATGATAGAGTCTAATTTTTTGAACATGTTGAATTTGTTCATGATTTGGCTCTTGACTGGCCTGTTGTTGCTGTATAGGAATGCTAGCAACTTTTGCACAGTGATTTTGTATCCTGAGACCTTTTCTGAAGTTGCTTATCAGCTTAAGAAGTTTTTGGGCTGAGACAGTGGGGTTTTCTAGATAGAGAATCATGTCATCTGCAAAAAAAGACAGTTTGACTTCCTTTCTTCCTATTTGAATACACTTTACTTCTTTCTCTTGCCTCATTGCCTTGGCCTGAACTTCCAGAACTATGTTTACTAGGAGTGGTGAGAGAAGCCAATGAACCTGGAATTCCTAGGTCATTTTCCCAAGTGACTGCATCATTTAGCATTCCCACCAGTGGTGTGTAAGGGATCAGGTTTATCCACATTCTTGCCAAAACTTTTATCAGACTTTTTATTTCAGTGTTTCTAATAACTACTTACAAGTATTTTCTGTTTGATACTATTGTATCCATCTACCTGCATTAATCATAATTCCTATTTGATCAATGCCAAGTAAATTAAATATATTAGCATTTGTTATACTGCACATTTTATGGAGATGCTTTCTATGCTTAATCAATGTCAGAGTTATGTCAGCATATGATTCAGGACTGTGTGACCATGAGTAGAAACCTGTAAAAACTGAGAGACCAATTCTGCTGCTTCAGGTACAAGCTGTATGTTTAAAATAAATATACCAAGATTGTATTTTGCATGTTCTTCAGAATCGTTCAATATTTGATTCTATAAGATACTGAGTGGAAATCAAAGTATCCATACATAGAATTTATATTATCTATCAATCAGTTTATGCTAACCAAAAATCAATTTAGTATAGTTCATTCCTGTAGTGGAAATGAATCCGACACTGCCCAGATGGACACCAAGGCTGTGTCTGCTATATATTGCTCATAGAACTCTAAGAATATAGTATAACTGACCCTTTAACAGTGTAGGGATTAGTGGTACTAACTCCCTGCACAGATGAAAATCTGTATATAACTTTGACTCCCAAAACTGGTAACATAAATAGTTGATGAACACATATTGTATGTGCTATATTTATTACATATTATGTTCTTACAATAAAGATAGGGAAAATAAAATGTTATTTAAAAAATCATAAGGAAATATATTTACTTCTCATCAAGTGAAAGTGATTAACCAAGAGCAATTTTTATTAAGTAACCAGAATTGCAAAGTGTAATTTAATTTTGATTTCTTTTTTTTTTTTTGAGGCAAGAGTCTCACTCTGTTGCCAGGCACCAGGCGTGCAGTGGTGAGATATCAGCTCACTGCAACCTCAGCCTCCCAGGTTGAAGCAGTTCTCCTGCCTCAGCCTCCCGAGTAGCTGGGACTACAGGTGCACGCCACCATGCCCAGCTAATTTTTGTATTTTTAGTAGAGACGGGGTTTCACCAAGTTGGCCAGGATGGTCTCGATCTCATGACCTCGTGATCCACCTGCCTGGGCCTCCCAAAGTGCTGGGATTACAAGTGTGAGCCACCAAGCTCGGCCTAATTTTGAAATTTTTAAGTAACATAAAGTGTAATTTGTGTGCATTACTGTGGAAATCAATAAAAACAATTATAGTTTCATATTCTCTATTATTATTTTTCTTGGCCTTTCATTTCCTAGCTGTACTTTTTCTAAATAAAGCAACTGGTATTGATCATTTTCTCCATCACATGCCTTCAGCTCCTACAATTAACAAGACATATTTAAAAGCATCCACTACTCCTTTTTTTCTGAAATATTGTCTGTTCTTGGTTTTATTGAGACAATATTTGTTGAGTTTTTCTCAATTATTTTTACTTATGTCAGTGTACTTCTCTTTGTCAAAAGGCTCTTAATTGTTGGGATTCTAATGTTTCCATCCTCTTCTTACTAAGATAAAATTAATATTAAAAACAAAGAATGGCCGGGCGCGGTGGCTCATGCCTATAATCCCAGTACTTTGGGAAGCCGAGGCGAGTGGATCACGAGGTTAAGAGATCGAGACCATCCTGGTCAGCAAGGTGAAACCCCGTCTCTACTAAAAATACAAAAATTAGCTGGGCATGGTGGCACGAGCCTGTAGTCGCAGCTACTTGGGAGGCTGATGCAGGAGAATTGCTCGAACCCAGGAGGCAGAGGTTGCAGTGAGCCAAGATCCCGCCATTGCACTCCATCCAGCCTGGGTAACAAGAGCGAAACTCCATGTCAAAAAAAAAAAAAAAAAAGAATTTTTCTGTAAATAATCATAGAAAATATAACCAGTATTATGGTGGAAAGGCTTAGAGAAGTCATGCACATATATATATATATTTTAAATAATATAGATATTAAAATGAAAATTATAGCTCAGAGAAGACATAACATAAAAACAACTGTGTTAAAATAGATCCCAGTAAACTCATGAGAATGTAAAACAAAATAGCAATGAAATAGCAAAAGTATTTCTAAAATAAGAAATAAACCAATTCTACATGATACCAAATAGTTTTAAAAATGAGAAACAGAATTATCCATACTATGATTTATTTAACTTCAATGTTCTTAAAAAATATTATGACCAAATAGCACTCAGATTTCTTAACAAACGTAATAAATAGTTTCTTCAACATTCGGAGGAAAAATGTAAAACAAGAAATTTAAAAAACAAGGTCTACAGATAGACTTTCATATATTCATGAACTTAGTATTATTGTTACATAAGAATCATGTTTTGGAGGGAAGAAGGGAATCACTGAACTATCCAACATAGGAGCAGAAAAAAATTTGATTTGATGGTTTACTTCTACCTTGAAATAGATTTAATACTCACGTTGAGTCAATTTTAGAAGTATGTCCAAAGAGTTGTATAATGTTATAAACTCTGATAATATAAAAATAGTATCAATATCCAAAACTGAGAGGAAGAATTAAAGATAATAGTGAACATTCTGTTGTTTAAAACTAATCTTTCATAGCAAGATTTAAATAATGTAAAACACTACCTGTATCTTTTAAGTTAATTTTATAACCTTTCTAAAATTAAGGTCTGTAAGAAATTAAGAAAGTAATAAGTAATAAGAAATTACTTATCTGAAAACTTGCCAATTTTGAGGAGTGTTAATATAATTAGAAATGGTAAGTCAGGACATACAGCAGTAGATATGAAAAGAAATCCACACATTTAAGAAATAAGAAATCATATCAGCAGAGCTTGATAATTGGTTTCAAGGAAATAGGAAAATATGAAAGTAGTATTAAAAGATGAAACCCAGGATGGTTGTTGTAACATAAACCAGGATACAGAAAACAAGAAGAAATACATATTTGTGTGGGAGGATGATAAGCTGAGATTTTAAAATATTGGGCTGGAGGTATTTGGGAAACATTCAAGTGACAATTCAAAGTGCAACACTATGAATTGGATTTCACAAGAGAGTTGGCACAAACATGGAGTTGGGATTTCACATCATACAGTTATTATAGCTAAGTGACTTTGATGGAGTCATCCAAGGATGATGAGTAGGAAAAAGTAGAAGTTATCCACAAACCTCAAGGACACCAATACATGAATGATGGGCAGAAAGTGAGGCTCGTGCTAAAAAGAAGCCAGGAGAAGAGATCATCGAAAGGCTTGGTAGTGAGAGATATGCAATCTGTTTGAAAAATAGAAGAGATTCTTACATGGCTAAAGGTGAAATTCAAATTAAATATATAAAATGAAAAGTTGAAATCTAAATGACTTATGGTTTTTAATCTCAGAGAAATTGATAGCCTGAATACCTTGGGTTAATGAGGTATTCTGTAGAAAGGAGAATATTGGGCTGAGAAATTATTATCTATAAATCCCAGTTAGAGGAAATAGAAATGTTATTGCTTTATTCTTCAAAAGAATGGCATAACAGAACCCACTTGGAAAATTGGCCAAGTAAGGTATTGAAATATATTAAAATTATGACATAAGCATTTTTAAACCAAAGATACTTGACTTCAGGGAGAATTTCATTATTTTTCATTTATTATTGTTTTAAATTTTGTGTTTTGTTGTAGCTGTTGTTTCCTTCTGGTTATACCTACTGGTTTTAATTTCTAAATATTTAATATATGCATTTTAGGATACAATTCTTCTCTATTGTACTTTGACATAGTCTATGGTGTATTTTTTTAAATTGGTAGCATGAATGTATAGTGTGTTATATTACTATATATAGTGATGTATATCATTATATGAATATACATCTTTTTCATGGAAGAAAGGAAATAATTTTATACAATCTCATGTCTTCTTTTAAAAGCCAGGTCATTCTTTTTTAAACTCTGGTATTGGGCATTGTAGAAAAATCCATAATTTTTACAGTTAGATTTTATTTTTTCTTCTCTATCCTATTCAGATAACTTATTTTATCTCTCAGTAGTTTAAATGTAGTTTAACTTTTTACATTAATGTTTCATAATATGAAAAGCAGGAAATAGATTAAGAAAGGTTAGCTCTTTAAATTAAATAAAATTAAGTCAGGAATAAAATCATAAATCTTTCATGGTGGTTGAATACAGAGTGCTTAACTTTGTATTAATTTGCAGACATAATTAAAAACAATGCTTCTCCCAGAAACAGATATACATTTTGAAATAATGTAAGACTTTTTCCTAGTTTATATTCAGATTTCAAATTTTTTAAGGATTTCCTTCTAATTTTTTGGATAAAATTTGTTTTTATGTGATTTATTACAACTTTCAACTTATAGTTTTAAAATAAATGATCTTAAGTAAACTGGTCCAGTAAAAAGTGGATCTCAGGAAATGGATAATGCTTTTGTACCAAAAATCTTTGAGATTTCACCATCTCTCCTTTCTCAGTCTTTTTTTCCTTTATCTGCTGTTTTATAACATATTTTTTTTAAATTTCTCAATTCTAATAAACCGGAAGAATAATTTCAGAACCTGATTTAGTATATTTCTCCACTACTGATCTGTAATAAAGAGAGAAAGTGAACATCTTAGTTTGAATACACTAAACGCTTCTGGTTCCCTCAACTAAGCCCAGAGCTACGGAGGTGCAATACAAACTCAGCTATTGCAGAATCCACAGGTATAAACCAGAGACTTGTTCCTCACAAATAGTAGACTCCTCCAGAGCTGAGCCAATACTACCAACGCTTACTGATATTCATGAGACAAACAGACTTTTTGGTAGGAATCCCCACTGGGGCTTTGAAATTGTTTATCCTTTTACTTTAGAAGTTAAAATAACAATATTTTTTTTCCATTTGTTTGTGTCATCTCTGATTTCTTTCATCAGTGGTTTGCAGTTCTCCTTGAACAGGTCCTCCACTTGTCTTGTTAGGTGTATTCCTAGATATTTTATTCTTTTTGGGGCAATTGTGAATGGAAGTTTGTTCATGATTTGGCTCTTGACTTTCCTGTTGTTACTTTATAGGAAGCTAGCAACTTTTGCACAGTGATTTTGTATCATGAGGCTTTTTCTGAAGTTGCTTATCAGCTTAAGAAGTTTTTGGGCCAAGACAGTAGGGTTTTCTAGATAGAGAATCATGTCATCTGCGAAAAACAAAAGTTTGACTTCCTTTCTTCCTATTTGAATACGCTTTATTTCTTTCTCTTGCCTGATTGCCTGGGCCAGAACTTCCAGAACTATGTTTACTAGGAGTGGTGAGAGAGGGCAAACTTGTCTTGTGCTAGTTTTCAAGGGGAATGCTTCCACCTTTTGCCCATTCGGCATGATATTGGCTGTGAGTTTGCTATATGGATCTTATTATTTTGAGGTAAGTTCCTTCAAAACTTACTTTATTGACAGGTTTTAACATGATGGTATGTTGAATTTAATGGAAGGTCTTTTCTGTATCTATTTTGATATTCATGTGGTTTTTGTCTTTAGATATGTTTATGTGATTAATCACATTTATTGGTTTGCATATGTTGAACCAACCTTGCATCCCAGGGATGATGCCTATTTGATCATAGTGGATAAGATTTTGATCTGCTGCTAGATCCTGTTTGCCAGTATTTTGTTGAGGATTTTGCATCCATGTTAATCAAGGATATTGGCCTGAAATTTTCTTTTTCTGTTTTATCTCCATCAGATTTTGGTATCAGAATGATGCTTATCTCATAGAATAAGCTAGGGAGGAGTCTCTCCTTTTCAATTTTTTGGAATAGTTTTAGTAGAAATGGTGCCAGTTCTTCTTCATACCTCTGATAAAATTCAGCTGTGAATCCATCTGGTTCCAAGCTTTTATTTTTCTTGGTAGACTACTTATTGCTGCCTAAATTTCAGAACTTGTTATTGATCTATTCAGGGATTCAATTTTATCCTACTTCAGTCTTGGGAGGACACATGTGTCCAGGAATTTATCCATTTCTTCCAGACTTTCTAGTTTATGTGCACAAAAGTATTCATAGTAGCTTCTAATTGTTTTTTGTATTTTTGTGGGATCAGTGGTGATATTCCCCTTATCATTTCTGACTGTATGTATTTGAATCTTCTCTCTTTTCTTCTTTATTATACTAGCAAAGGGTATATTTTATTATCTTTTTCAAAAAAATAGCTCCTGGATTCCTTGAATTTTTGAAGGGATTTTCCTGCCTCTATCTCTTTCAGTTCAGCTCTGTTCTTGGTTATTTCTTGTCTTCTGCTATCTTTGTGGTTTGTTTGCTCTTGGTTTTCTAGTTACTTTAGTTGTAATGTTAGGCTGTTAACTTGAGATCATTCTAGCTTTTTGATGTGGGCATTCAGTGCTATAAATTTCCCTCTTAATTATGCTGTAGTTGAATCCCAGAGATCCTGGTATGTTGCCTCTATGTTCCCATTAGTTTCAATGAACTTCTTAATTTTTGCCTTAATTTCATTATTAACCTGAGTCATGGATAGACTCACTATTGTGAAAAGGGTCATACTACTCAAAGCAATATATAGATTCATTGCTATTCCCATTAATCTATCATTGACATTATTTACAGAATTAGAAAAAAAAAAAAACTATCCTAAAGTTCATATGGAACCAAAAAACAGCATGAATAAAGAAAGCAATCCTACACAGAAAACAAAAAGCTGGAGGCATCACATTACCTAACTTCAAACTATACACAAGCCTACAGTAACCAAAACAGCATGGTATTGATAAAGCAGACACAGAGACCAATGGAACAGAACAGAGAACCCATATAAAAGACTGCACAACTACAATAATCTGATCTTTGACTTACCTGACAAAAACAAGCAATGAGAAAGGACTCCCTATTTAATCAATGGTTCTGGGAGAACTGGCCAGCCATATGCAGAAAATTTAAATTGGACCACTTTCTTATACCATACAAAAATTAACTCATGATGGATTAAAGACTTAAATGGTGAACCTAAAACTACAAAAACCCTAGAAGAAAATCTGGGCAATACCATTCAAGACATAGGCACCGCCAAAAATTTCATGACAAAGGCACCAAAAGCAATTGCAACAAAGTGAAAATAGACAAATGGATCTTATTAAATGAAAGAGCTTCTGCATAGAAAAAGAAACTACCATCGGCGTGAACAGACAACCTGTAGAATGGGAGGAAATTTATGTAACCTATTTGTCTGAAAAAGGTCTAATATGCATCATCTACAAGGAATTTAAAGAAATTTACGAGAAAAAAACAAACAACCCCATTAAAAAGTGGGCAAAGACATGAACAGATATTTCTCAATAGAAGACATACATGCTGCCAACAAACATTTGTAAACTAGCTTGACATCATTGATTATTAGAGAAATGCAAATCAAAACCACAAGAAGATACCATCTCACATTAGTGAGAATGGCTATTATGAAAAAGTCAAAAAACAGCAGATGCTGATGAGGTTGTGGAGAAAAGAAACATTGGTGGGAATGTAAATTAGTTCAACCATTGTGGAAGACAGTGTGGCAATTCTTCAAGCACCTAGAAGCAGAAATACCAATTGACCCAGCAATCCTATTACTGGGTATATACCAAAAGGAATATAAATTATTCTATTACCAACATACATGCACACATATGTTCATTGCAGTGCTATTCACAATAACAAAGACATGGCATCAACCTAAAAGCCAATCAGTGATAGATCAGATAAAGAAAATGTGGTACATATACATCATGGAATACTATGCAGCCATAAAAAGAATGAGATCCTGTCTTTTGCAGATACGTGATGGAATTGTCCTCAGCAAACTGATGCAGGAACAGAAAACCAAATACCATATGTTCACACTTATAAGGAAGAGCTGAATGATGAGGATACATGACATATGGCTGGGAACAACACATACTGGAGGCTATCAGAAGGTAGAGAAGGAGGAATGAGAGCATCAGGAAGAACAGCTAACGCATGCTGGGCTTAATACTTAGGTGATGGGATGGTCTGTGCAGCAAACTATAGGGTGCCAGCCCTACATCACCGTGGGTAACCCAAGTTCAGTGGCAACAAAGGAATGAGAAAAAGACAGATTAAGAAAGACAGTGGGACCAGAGGGCCTTCACTTCATTACCCTGGAGGAAACAGTGAAGGCCCTGAGCTCTGATCATCCACACTATTTATTGATTACAGTCACTTTGATCTATAGGGTAGGGGTGGGGTGATGGTGAAGTGAATCGGTGAGCCGGAAGTGAATCAGTGAGCTGGAACTGGTGTGTCATCCTAAGGACTGATGACAGTGGTGGTTTGGGAGTTTCACAAAACAAGAACATGTGGTTATCTTTAGCCTATTATCTATGTGCAACTGATGGAACATGGGCCTTACAAGGAGCCTACAAATCTGTCTACCTCATAGTGCTATGAAGGGGTTTTACATCCTTGAGCACAATGTTTATGGAAATAGAGTCTAGGTCACCATGCACTGGAACATGAGGCATGGAGAGGCCTTCCTCCTCAGAGTCCTCCTGTGGCCTTCCGCAGTTTATTTTTCTTTGTTTATATATTACTCATAACCAATTTATGTAGGCACTCTGTAAGTTCTTTCTCCTTTGCTGCTTTTCCCAAAAGCAAACCACCATGGCACACATTTACCTATGTAACAAACCTGCACATCCTGCCCATGTATCCCTGAACTTAAAATTTAAAAAATTAATAATAAAATAACATTGGTAACTTCTCTCACTTGCACACACTTCTCTCTTTACCTGTGATGTTCTTTCACAATTATTTTAATTCTAGTCCATCAGTTGCTCCCCATGTCATTTCCTGATCCCTAAAACCCTAAGTTAGGTAGCAATGGCACTGCCCTGGCCTCTATCATTTGCTCTATTCCTATGTAATGCATCAAGTTTCTCCATAATATGGTATGTAGTTTTCAGTACAGTCAATTACTTACCATTTCTTTCCTCACTCACTATCACCAGTGCTTCATTCTTTTTCATTCTTTAAAAAAATAAAATTGTCGCTAAGAAAATATTCTTGTATTCAATTTTAAGACATAGATTAATGCTTAAATAGGCTCTCATCAGATGCCATATATTTCTTCTGTATTAGTATTTATTAAACTATATGGTGACATGTGTAGTATATGCAGAAAATCAGAGCAGAAAAATATCATGCACTTAAAATACTCAATCAAAATATATCAAATTTGAACTTCTCTAATATAATTTCAACTACAAATAAAAGGAAGTTTCTTCCATTAAAAAGGATAGTAGCTTCTGTCATCTTCCTCATAGTGAAAGAACCCAAAAGAACTAGAAAAACGCACCCCAAAAGAGAAAAAAGTTATTATTTAGATATGATATAAAACTTAAAAGTAGTCTTAATTTTGAAACAAAAGTAGTATTGTAAGTAACTGCTCCATTAACTCTGTCAGCTAATGTTAAAAAATATGGTATCAAAATTCAATAAATATGATATGATAGGCTATCTTTTGTGCATAAATTTTAATAAATCATATATACTTCATGTCTATATCTATATGCCTCTATGTATTTTCTATCACTCCAATCTAACTCAGTCTAATCTAATCTAACCCAATCCATCTTAATCCAATCATCTAATCCAATCTAATCTGATCTAATGAGAGGTGCTCCATCCTCTTCCAGCTTTTATTTCTCTTGGCCACAGTGACTGTCAATGGCTCAGGCAGTGCTTGCTTCACCTGCACCTGCCTCTCTCAAGGATCATAATGAGCATAGAACAAAAGTGAGAACCATATTGTTATTGTTTTTAAATGTAACTAAGTTGTGCCATGTGTTTTTTGCTACAATATAACTTAGCTTATCTTGACAATTTTCATTTGATTCATATAATGTGTTTTATTTCTTATAATAATTTCTGAATTTTTTACTTATAAATAATAGAGGTACACACATTATCATACTTTAATCTTTGTTACCTTTGCAATCAAAGCAGAAGAAATTGTGTTGTAATATTACTCCTTTCATTTTCTTCGCAATATATCTTACACTGAAATATAACATTCCTATAGTGGAATAGTTGTAACAAAGCACTTACATCAGAACTAAAGATTAAATGATGTATTTTACCTTATGAAACAAGGACTCTTTTATATGTATGACATGAAAGGTGAGTTATTACTTCATATATGAGAACTTACACTTTAATTAAAACTTAAAATCCAAAAATATTGATTCATGTAAAATATTTGTAAATTATAAATGAGCACAGACAAAAAATGGGCAAAATCTTTGTACTTAAGCAACTTATACTGTATTGGAATCAGGCAGATGATTCAGAAGAAATGACTTAAATAAAATTATTATGAAATAAAATGAAGCAAGTGGGAGGACTATGGAATCTGGGAACTAAAGATAAACATTCAGCTTTACATTGTATAGAAAGGGATGGTTTCATGGAGAAGGTGAAATTTGGTCAGGATCTTAGAGTGGTGGAGCTATCCATGTCTCTGAAGAAAGAGCTTTCTAAGTACCTGGACTGGCAAGAGCAGAGACCAGTATGCTGGAACATACCTAGTGGTGGTGGGAACAGCAGGAAGGACAGTGTGGCTGGAAGAGGGAGACCAGGAATCAAAAATGGGGACTTTCAGAGGCCACTGCAGGTCAGATCCTGGAGGCATTCCTCAGTTGTTTTGATAATGTAGATTTAATTATCTGTAAGACAGAAAATGAATGGAGGGCTGGAGAATCATGAAACAATAACTCTAATTGCTTGTGTTGAGCAGAATGTCAGGAGGTTAAGGCCTAAGAGGGAGACCTCAGGAAGATTGCTACAGTCGCTTGGACAAGGTGGTAACTGTGGACGTGGTTAAGAAGTGTTGAACTCTTTATCTATTTTGAATAAAGAACCATCAGTATTTGCTGATAGATTGAAAGTAGAACTTGAAAAAATGAGAGGAATCAAACATAAGGTATTCATTAACTGAGATAGGAAACAGGATGTGAGGAAACCGGTTTGACAAAGAAACATCAGCTTGTCCTAACTGCTCCATCAATACCTTTTCTGATTGATACCTTAATTACAGGTGTAGCTTCACTACCTAGATGAATAGAGCATGTTGTCTTTGTTAAATGAACATGGGCAGGACCAGAAACGGGAAGCTACTGTAGATAGTCTTTTTTATACGACTCTTCTAGGTCTCTTCAAGGCATCACCAGCCACTCAGGATGCTGCCAAATCTACTTGATTCCACTGTTAATTACCTTGCCTTTTTACATTGATCCATCTCCTGCTGACATTAGATTCTACTTCCAAATAATGGTGAAGAGCTCCTCGTTTTGAATTCATTGTCTGCCTGTTTTTTAAACTTCAGTTTATGTTTCCTCTTTTAGATTAAAATAAATATCAAATGAATTAAATATTTATCATGCATGAATAAAGCTACAGATGTGTTAAAATGCAATTTAATATTTCTATTAGATTTGAAGAGAGAGAGTGTAATAACATGTAATGAAAAGGACAGATAACAGTGCCTATAAAATTTCATTTGAAAAGCAAACCTTTGTTAACCTAAATGCCTGCCAGCTCTATAGTTCCTTCAAACATAGCAGGACTTTACTCCATTTTATGGCTGTTTATGAGAGCCTCCAAGGGAGTCAAAAGTGCAGTCACTCTGCAAACTAAATTTATTGATTCACAGCTATTTATTCATGTCTACTTTCTGCCACATACTAGATGAATTTTAGATATGCCAAAGTCCATTTTGAGAATCTAGTATTTGTCCCAAATTAAGATTTCTGATTGAACCTAAATTTCTTTGCAGCCTAGTAAATGGATAGGTTCCATGCAGAGTCATGGAAAAGCAATTCTCTTACACAATTATCCACACATCGCTAATTCTCCAAAGCAATTCTACTTATGCTCAGGTTCACAAAGAATTTCTGAAACTGTTCTGTCATGACTGACTCTAGTTCCCATAACTTTAAGGACTTCCCATCACTCTAAGGGAATTCATAGGTGAGAAGAGTCATTTAAGACCCTCCATTCTTGTCTTCTCTTCATCCAGATCCACCCCAGAGCATTTTTTGTCTAATGTTAAATATAAACAGACATACAAGCTCTCTTGCTTATTAATACAGGTTAACATATGTTTGTATGTGTAAAAACTTTATTTTATACTCCCAGATGAATCTATGGCTTCTGAGATATAATGCTTTTTGGGTTTCTCCTAGTATCCTTATTTTGTACTTATTATTTCTATTATCTCATTGGGTTATTGGATATTTGACTAGCATGATGTTTGATGATGAAAGACACCTATTAATTAACTGAGTTTGGATTTAAAGTAATAACTCTCTAACAGAAAAGTACATGCCCTTCCATTATAGTATATTGCTGACAAATAGAACAAATCAAATAGCAGATTTATTAATAAAATTGTAGAAGTAATTCTAATGAAAAGAAAACTTTTAGTAGAAGTTCACTAAAGGAAAACAAAAGTTCTAGTTCCTTGAAACTTAAATAAACAGCTATAGAGATAATAATAAAGTATATTTGTCACGCATCAAATTGGCTAACAATACAAATTTTAGCGATATCATAATGAAACAGTGATTCTCACATATGGCAAAGTAGAATAAAAGTACTGATTTTTTTTAGAATAACTTAGAAATCTTTGTTAAAATCCATATGATATTTCATATTATTTTATTCAACAAGTTTATACTTTCTTGCTTTAGAAGTTTGCCCTGTCTAAATACGTATGCACGTAAATGTCAATAATCTCATTACAATAATATAATAGGCTTAATTAAATTAAATCATTCTTTTTCTTTTTTTTTTTTTTGCAGAAAGTAATTTAGGCAGAGAGAAAAGAAAAGGTGAAAGAAATGGATAGAGAGCAGAAAGTGATTTATTTAGGCAGAGAGAGAGAGAAGTAGAAAGAAATCAAAAGAGAGAAAAGCAGCTCCCATGAGGTCGTGGAAGGCAATCCATATATGGAGTACCAAATTAAATAATTCTTTAATTTGAAAGGCAAATATGCAATATTAATCACACAGGCAATACTATAGCAATTAGGTCTCATAGATTTCAAAATACTTTAATATTATAAATCTGAGTCATGACGCACTCTCCAAACTGCCCAGCTTGCCATATTTAATATACTCCAGAGAAATTATTCTAAGTTGAAAAAATGATACTTTCTTCTTTGATTGCCAAAAAAAATCAGCTAACTTTAGTATTTCTGACAATTATTTCTGTGTATTATATACTTCGGATATAATTCTTTACTGGATATTAAATTGGAGAAGACAACTATTCCACATGCCAAAAGAACCCTAGAAAAATTGACTTGTAATTCACAGGGGATTCAAATACTACTTGACTTACTTTTCAAACTATGCTCTTTATAAAAAATTATTTCTAAAATAAGGCAAAAAAGGATGTTAAGGGTATTTCTTGTTATACTGAAATGAATTAGAGGAATTATTTGAAAACTATTTTTAGACACCTCTAATTGCTTTTTCTGCTGTTTGCTGCCTGAAAGGTATCTAGTGATAAGGTTTTACTGAATTAGAAGTTGCATTTTTAACACTGACACTGTTGATTAAAACCAGAAAGAGTAACAGTCATTTATTTCTATAAATCAGAAACACTTGTCTATGATTCTAACTTACAATGTAATGGTAGCTTTAAATTGGCTGAAATGTTGGAAACATGCTGTTTAAACAACCCAATACTTGCAGAAAAGAGCATTGTTTCACTGATAATGATTTCTGAAAGAATATTGAGTGTAAATGGCCAAATGATAACCTAGGAAGATAGCTAACATTATATTTCTAAAGAATAAAAGTGTGTTTAAATAAAAAATTAAATTTCAAGTTAAATATTGAAAAAAGCATACACTACACAGATGTCTGTGCTTGTATGTCTTCCATGTCTCATATTATTTACCCTGCAGACAATATAAGAAGAGGATTCAGAACATATTCTAGTGTCAGATTCATCTGAATTTTAATTTTGACCCTTATATCATCTGCATTACCTTGTGTAGCTTACTTAACCACTCAAAGCTACAACTTTTTTTTTTAAATATTCATATTATTAAGGCATCTACCTCAAGTGGAGAGTCTCAGGAATAAAGTGGATAATTCATACTGAGAGTTTTGCAAAAGTCCATGAAAGCTACTAATGGTTTAAAGTGTTGGATTCATGATACTGAAGACCATCACAGTGATGTTAACGATATTGGAAGACTAAAACAGAAAATTCACAATGCACACAGCCAGAAGAATTGTATACCAAAAAGTATTTTTGCTCGTATACAAGAGCTACCATTTTCTTTCTGCTAGGGATGTTTCTTCACATATTTTTAAGTATTTAGCATTTGTCATATATAAAACAAAACATTATGTACCAGTTTGTGAAGTAGTAGAGAAAATAAATAAACTTTCTTCAAAGAACTTTCACGCACTGTATGTAAAGTTATTTTTAAATTATAGCTTAATTGATATTTACGTAACTTAAATGCATCTATCATTATCTACTTCCAGAACATTTTCCTGAGCCTCCCCAAAAACACTCATGCCCATTATGTCACTCTTGACATTTACCTCCACCCAACCCCCCCAAAGACATTCACGTCTATTCTGTCTTAATTAATTTTT
Source organism: Plecturocebus donacophilus (assembly GCA_004027715.1). Taxonomy (NCBI): domain Eukaryota; kingdom Metazoa; phylum Chordata; class Mammalia; order Primates; family Pitheciidae; genus Plecturocebus; species Plecturocebus donacophilus. Next base: position 78,114 of record PVKP010004725.1, read on the forward strand.
CTATTCTGGAAATTTCATGTAATTTAGATTATACAACATGTAACATCCTGTGTCAAACTTATTTCACTTAGTGCAGTGTTTTCAGGAATCATCCATGTTGTAGTACTATCAGTAATTTCTTTTCCTTTATGGCTAAAAAATATTCCATTTTATGGATATCACATAGCCATATAATTATTTATTCATTCATTAGTTAATAGACACCTGGGTTGTATTTTTTTAAGCTATTATGAATAAAGTTTCATACATATATATGTATATATTTTGTTGCACTTTAGGTTCTGGGGTACATGAGCAGATCATGCAGGATTGTTGCATAGGTACATATATGGCAATGTGGTTTGCTGCCTCCATCCCCCTGTAACCTATATCTGGCATTTCTCCCCATGTTATCCCTCCCCAACCTCCCTACCGCCCACTGTCCCTCCCTTATTCCCCCACAACAAACCCCAGTGTGTGATACTCTCCTCCCTGTGTCCACATGTTCTCATTGTTCAACCCAACCTATGAGTGAGAACATGCGGTGTTTGATTTTCTGTTCTTGTGTGAGTTTACTGAGAATGATGGTTTCCAGATTCATTCATACCTACAAAGGACAAGAACTCATCATTTTTTATGGCTGCATAGTATTCCATGGTGTACATGTGTTTCCTTGTCCAGGATATCATCAGTGGGCAATTGGGTTGGTTCCAGGTCTTTGCTATTGTAAACAGTGCTATAATGACCATACATATGCATGTGTCTCTCAATTTATAATTCTTAATATACCCAGTAATGGGATTGCTGGATAAAGTTTCTGTGAATATTTTTCAAGGTTTTTTTGTGGACATATTCTTTCTTTTCTCTTAAGTATACATTTAAGAGTAGAATTTTTTGTTCATATAGCAGGTCTACATTTTAAGACCTACAATTAACTGTAATTCAATTGTCTAATTCCACATCCACAGACACTTTCTGAATTAAGTAATTTAGCTAAAAAAATCAACAAATATCAATTGTCTGTAACATAAATATGACAGTAATAGGAATAAAAATTGCTACTATCTATCAGGAACGAGCTCTGTTCCTGAGGATCTTGAATTGTTGTTGAACGTATAGAAGGCCAGATGAGGAGGAAAAAAGGCCATTCAATAAAACAGTTCCTCCTTTCACACAATAAGAATGTTTCCTGTTTCTTCAAATCTATAAAATACATATATTAATTTGGATAATTTTTTCCCAGATTGCAAAGGAAAAAGAGAAATGGGTTTTATGATTCATATGAAATCCAGAGTTTAGTTATCATCATTCTCATCACCATTTCCTGATGACTTATCATAGGCTAGTCTTAAAAAGAAACTCATATGAAACAAATACATTGCATAACGTATACTAGAGATACAAAATTAAAGATGCTTTAGGATGTCAAACCTCAAGTTTTATATAGCCTCAAATTCAAGAATATTCTCCATGTAGTCTCTTTATTCTGCAAGAAAAAGAAGAGGAATTGTTGTCTTCAAAAATCCAAAATTGTGCCATTTTTGTTTGTATTAATGTGTAAATGTAATTCAGTTTAGGATTGATCATACTCACCGGAAGTACTAAAACATGAGCCTTTATGTGGAATGTCAGTCCTGGCCCTAAGTTTTCTGTGAAATTTAGAGTTACGTAATCAGAAGATGACACCATAATATATTAATTGATCAAAGCTAGATACCTCAGTTTAGATTTGAGTGAGCTTAGTGATTTTTATTGCTAAACCGAATTGATAGAACCACTTTTTTTCCTAATCTTTTAAAACCAAAAGCTTGTAGAAGGTAGATATTACAAGCTGAGACTGGAGTTTGGATTATAATAAAAATATTAGATACCAGAAAAGAGAAAAATGTATATTTCATCTACTCTTTGTTACTTCAATTTTAATTTACCCCATATATAGCACTGTATTAATTTTAAAACTCTCTGTAATAGGATCTAATATGCTATAAGCGGTTCTGTTGAAAATGTAGATGAGTGTTGAAGGAGACAATGAGCTTCCCGCATCTAATCTAATTTCTCTTCTCTTTATTATCAAAATAGTTGGTGTTTTTTGTAATAAATGATTAAAAGTATAGCAATAAATATGGAAGTCAGTGAATTATCATGCATTGAAAATATCTGGAAGCCAGAAATCTGAAATCAAGATGTTGTCAGGGCCATACTTCCTCCCAAGACTAGGAGAGAATTGTTTGCCTCTTCCAGTTTGATGGCTCCAGAAATTCCTTTGCTCGTAGCTGCATCACTCCAATCTCTGCTTCCTCTTTGCGTGTTATTTTCCTCTGTGCATCTTTTATTGAGGTACTGTCTGTTGGATTTTTGGCTTACGACTATAATTGAAGATAATCTCCTTTTTAGTCCTTAAATTAACTAGAACTGAAAAGACCCTCTTTCAAATTAAGATTACATTGAAAAGTCCCAGGAATTAGAACGTGGCCATGTCTTTTCTGGGTGCCACCATTCACCTCACTACAATCACTGTATTAATTTCCAAGATCGTGAATTTGTTTTGTCTTTTTACAAATTTTATATAAATAGAATCATATGTAACACACCCATTTCTGGGTTTTTAAACTAAATTTTATATATGCAAATTTTTATCATGTTGCTTTAGGCTGGGAGCCTACAATGAATAAACAGGGCCTGATTATTCCGCTTTCATCTCTCTTCTTGCACACTGCTTCCCAGCTTGTTTGCTGCTAAACTTCTGTTTAGATTATGGCCGGAGGAGGGAAGGGAAAAAATTAGTTACTGTACATGTGTTGTTCATTACCCATCAAGGAATGTAGAGAATGATTACATTCTTTGATGACAACAAGTCAAAATAAAATGAACAGGAAAAGAGAAAACATAAATCTAAAACCATCAAGAAATACAAATTGTAAGAAACACTGTCTTTCAAAAGACAAATGCCATTTTCTACTAGTAAGGATGTAGTAGATATACCTAAATCCACATACAACATTCAAGTTTTCCTGTGCATACTACTTCCTTAGGTAATATGGTAAAATTTCTATTAGCTAAACCCAAAAGAGGGATTTCCCGGGATCCTGTACAGATAGATATACACATTTCATCAGAATATCCAATTAGGGGAATATTACATGTAATATATAAAGTATATTATATGACAATATGTAGTACTATGTATATTGAGAAAGAAAGAAACAAAGGTCTTATTTATAACTTGAATCTTCTCTAAATGAAATAGGAATTAAAAAGTTACTTTTCCTTTTTACTTAAGCAGCCAATAACAACAAGAAAATAACAAAGAATATTATTAAATTATAGCTAGTGGAATGTAATTCTGGTTGTGAATGTTAAAGTATAACATTTTGAGTTGACTGCATCATTTAACAAGAAGCACTGTGGCACAGACGTTTTGCTATACATCAAAAATCTATGCTCACTCTTTCAGAACAGGGATACATGTCTCCAAAGGGTCTGTTCAACTATAGACAACACTGTGATTCTCTCATGCGTATAGTGTGAATACATCTTTAGTTCTCACCCATAGAACACAAGGCATATTAATGAACATTACTTTCAGAAAAAAAGAAGTTTTAGGAATTAATATTTTTTCCTCATATACTACATCATTCCATTAACTGGTAACAAGAGGACCCAGGGCTTGACAAATTCATAGCAAGCTATATGAAATCCCAAGCATAATATGACAGAAAGATGCTTACATAGGTGCAGATATTTTAAAATGTTATAAGCATAAGAAATACATTTATTGCTTTTTTTAAACTACTGAAATAAGAAGGCATTTGTTATAGAATCATGCATTGCGTTAACTAACACAATATATAAACTTGATTTACTATTTTATTTTGATTTAGGTACATAATATCTTATCTGATCTTTACAGACAAGTTTGCTTTGGGCTTCAGAAATGTGGGATTTTAGAAGACTGTATGTACTTATAATGAGTAAATTTTCCTGGTATCTATGGAAGCACATTCAATCAAAAAAACAGAATTTTTCTAATGAAATATATTAATATTCACACTAACTGAAATAAATATTAAAAATAATTTTCTTCCAATTAATGTCACATTTCCCACAGAATATGCTTTAGCTTCAAGTTAGATGCACAATTCTGAAATTGCAATGAAGAATTGTAAAATTCGATTTCAATATGTAAATGAGTGGTACTATCAATATATAATATATTGATAATCTCTTTACAGTCATGTTCCGCATAATGGCATTTTGGTCAATGATAAACTGCATATATGATGGTGGTCCCATAAGATTATAATACTGTATTTTTACTGTATCTCTCCTATTATACATATTTAGATACATAAATATCACTGTGTTACAATTGCCTACAGTATTCAGTACAGTAACATGATATACAGGTTTGCATCCTAGGATCAATAGGCTACATCAAATAGCCTAAGTGTATAGTAGGCTATACTGTCTAAGTTTGTTTAAGTACCCCCTATGGTGTTTGCACAACTACAGAGATCACCTAAGGATGTATTTCTTAAGACATGAGCAAACCAGCAACCAGCAGAATGGGAAAAAATTTTTACAATCTACCCATCTGACAAAGGGCTAATATCCAGAATCTACAAAAAACTTAAACAAATTTACAAGAAAAAAACAACCCCATCAAAAAGTGGGCAAAGAAATACGTATGAATGGACAGTTTTCAAAAGAAGACATTTATGCAGCCAACAAATATATGAAAAAAAGCTCATCATCACTGATCATTAGTGAAATGCAAATCAAAAGCACACTGAGATACCATCTCATGTCAGTTAGAACGATGATCATTAAAAAAGCAGGAAACAACAGATTCTGGAGAGGATGTGGAGAAATAGGAATGCTATTACACTGTTGTAAATTAGTTCAACCATTGTGGAAGACAGTGTGGTGATTCCTCAAGGATATAGAACTAGAAATACCATTTTACCCAGTAATCCTATTACTGAGTATACACCCAAAGTATTATAAAACATTTAATCATAAACCACATGCACATGTATATTGCAGCACTGTTTACAACAGCAAAGACTTGGAACCAACCTAAATGCCCATCAATGATAGACTGGATAAAGAAAATGTGACATATATACACTGTGGAGTACTATGTATCCATAAAAAAGGATGAGTTCATGTCTTTTGCAGGGACATGAATGAAACTGGAAACCATCATTCTCAGCAAACTGACACAAGAGCAGAAAACCACACACTGCATGTTCTCACTCATAAGTGGGTATTGAACAATGAGAACACATGGGCACAGGGAGGGGAACATCACACACTGGGGTCTGTCAGGGGATGAGGGTGCGAGGGGAGGAATAGCAGGGGGTGGAGGGATTGGGGAGGGATAACATTAGGAGAAACACCTAATGTAGATGATGGGGATGTGGATGCAGCAAACCACCATGGCACATGTCTACCTAGATAATAAACCTGTACGATCTGCACATGTACCCCAACTAAAGTGTAGTTAAAAAAAATACATTATCCACATTTTTAATCAAAGCATAATTGTATTTTTAAGTTTAAAAATAGTAATTATGTTAAGGGTAACTGGTAATATTGAAGAGTAAATTTGTACAGTTTATATAACTTGATTGTCCAAAGTGGTTCTGCATTAGCAAAATGTCAATATCTGTGAATACCAAAATGCACAAACCTTTAAAAAATAACTGGGACTATGAGCTTTAATATTTAGAATATGTTAGTGACTTGTTACAATTGAGAATTATTTAGAAAATCACAACCTAGCAAAAACAGATTCAACCTTTTACAGACACTAAAATAATGTTTCTCATCATATGGCATTTATGTTTGGAAAGTCTATTTATTGATTAATATATTCTTCTGCTACTTTTAATCACTTGGCTTTATGAATTATATAAAGTGAAAGTTCCAGAGTCTAAAAAAATAGCAAATGAATGCCCATTAACTAGAATTTGTGTTTAATAAAAATGAACAGGAATGATTCTAGAAACATTAGAATCATCATTTCTAGAATCAATGATTCTAATGTATGGTAGCATATTACAGCATTGCAGCATAAATTTGATAGATTTCTTGAAGCTTAAAGATGATGCTAAAAATGTTTACACAATTATGATGTTCATGAAGATATATCACTAAAAGTTTGTTAACATATAAAAATTGTAATTATAACTATTACAAATATTAGTACAAATAGCTTGCAAACCTCCTTTTAACTTCAGGTAGTTAAAAGATTGAACATAGAAAAGGTTAGTAAAGACTTGTATTAGCAAAAATTTCTTTATACATTCTTATAATTAATTTCAATTCATTTTCTGAATCTGACTATAACAAATTGTCAGCTTCAAGCGATTGCTTATGGACAGACTGAGAACTATCAGTAATACATATTAACAGCCATGATATAGGTATAAAACTATTCTGTTACATATTAACATGTGACTAAAATAGCTCAAAACAAAATATGACAAGTTCTAGATTATGAATAGTGAAAGAAGAGAGTCCAGAAATTATCACTGGGCAACATTTGCTTAAGGGTTTCAATAGTTTTACTATTGGAGAATAGTATGAAGAAGAATTTTTAATTAGTAGCTAAAACATGCAGTTGCATTTAGGGTAAACCAAGTTGATTTGTATTTAGGCTTCTTATTTTATAGATAAAATATTGTTTTCATTTTGTAATGTGGAATTAAAATTTGCGTTAGCAGTTTTATTCTTCAAAAACTCCTAGATAAATGCTATGCTATACACACAGACACATACACACTCACATACACAATCATCCACTGCATAGCAATATTTCTCAGTCAACAACAGACCACATGTACCAAAGTGGTTCTATAAGATTATAATGGAGTGGAGAATTTCCTATTACCTAGTGATATCTTACCTGTTGTAATCTTGTAGCACAATTACTTAATTTTAAAAATAAATTAGTGTAGCCTAAGTGTAAAATGATTCTAAAGTCTACAGTAGTGAACCAGAATGTCCTAGGCCTTCACAATTATTCACCACTCATCCACTGACTGAGCAACTTCCAATCCTGCAAGCTCCATTCATGGTAAGTGCCTTATATGGGTGCACCATTTAAAAATATATTTTACTCTACATTTACTATACCTTTTTACATTTACATATGGTTAGATACACAAATACCTACCATTGTGTTAAAATTGCCTACAGTAACATGGTATACAGATTTGTAGCCTGAAGACAATAGGCTATACTACATAGCTTAGGTGTATAATAGTCTGTACTATCTAGGTTTGTGTCAGTACATTCCATGATGTTTGCACAATGACAAAATCACATAAGGATGCATTTCTCAGAATGTAAGCCTACCATTAAGCAATTCATGACTGTCTCTCTCTCTCTCTCTCTATATATATATATATACGTGTGTGTGTTGTATATAAACACACACACACCGATGCATATATTGGAATATTTATAAATGTACACATGCCTACTATATATGCATATACAGGCATTTATATATGAATATATAATAGACAATACATAAATGTGTGGTTATATGTATAGTAGTGTTCATGCATGTGTATATATCACATATGTATATATGTACATATATAACACACATAAATACATGTATACACATACATATATATATAAACTAGTAGATCCTTACAGACATTTGCAATCAAATTTTTATCACCAGATGTACTGATTGCTATCTTAAACAATCCTGTCTAAGTATGCCATAAGTCATAGGATTAACAGAGATGGTGAGTTTTCTCCTTACCATTCATAGGGAAGCCCTTTCATCCCCTCTCTGCTTAATTCAGTTTAATTTGATCAATATGCTAGTTTATTTTATGAACTTTTTTCCTCTTCAGATTGTTCAGATATGTCTTTACTCCATGTCCAGAAATGTTTACCTGTGTCAAGCATGTGACAATCAATGACATCCAGGATAGGATATGTCAGGGTTCTTCAACTTCTCAGAAAACTTCCATTTTTGTCTTTAGCCTCTGTGAAAGGAGGTTGTATTTATACCAACTACTCTGTGCTTTTTCTTTGTCAGTTGGCATAACAACTCATTGTTCTTATTTTCCTGGTACATCCATTTTAATTCTCCTAGAGTTAAAAAGAACTGATCCTTCAAGAAACTCTCTCCAAAGATATCTGCATCTGTATCTGGTACTTAGATCAATAATTTTTATCTCATTTAAAATTACCGTATAGACTAGTGTATTAGTCAGGATGCTCCAGAGAAGAGAACGAGTAGGAGAGACACATGAGAGATAGACAGATGGATAGACAGATAGATAATAGCTATCTAGATAGATAGATATTAGGAGAAATTGGCTTATGTGATTTTGGAGGCTGAAAAATCCCATGATACATCTTTTGCAAGCTGGAGGCCCAGGAGAGCTGCTGGTGAAGTTCCAGTTCAAATCTGAAGGCCTGAGAACCAAGGGACCCAGTGGTGTGTAAGTTCCAGTACACGTTGAAAGGAAGGTTCAAGAACTGGCGTCTCGGTGGTGTAAAAGCTGGTCCATGTCCTAAGCCCTGAGACTCAAGACATCCAATGTCCTAGGGCAAGAAAAGATGACATCCCAGCTCAAGCAGAGAGTAAATTTCCTTTTCTTCTATTTCTTTTTTTTTTATTCTATTTGAATCCTCAATGGATGGGCTGATGCTCATACTAAATGACAAGCACAATCTTCTTTACTCTATCAGTTCAAACTTCACATATACATCCAGAAATAAGGCTTTATCAGCTCTCTGGACATCCCTTAACCCAGGCAATTTGACAAATAAAATAACCATCACAGCTAAGAGAGGGGAAATGTTCTTTAGCTTATGAGTACAAAAGAAATAATTCTACTGCATTTTAAGTGTAACTGAGCACAAGCATCAATCTTACAATTACTCTCTGAAGTTTTATTAATCAAATTTACCTAATCCTTCTTAAAAGGTACCCAAATCACATATTCAGAATTTAGTGTCCAAGTCTTTGGTTAATGAATAAATGTCCAGCTCTTATAACCAGGATTATTTCTGGAAATTAAACTTTAATTTTCAAAATGCTCCCAATTTCCAAAGAATTTATAGAAAACAACATTGAATGCACCATTGGAAAATATTAAATATTAAGTATAAACAATTTTCAAAATAACTTCTTTTTCTGCACTATTTGTTGTTTACTGAGAATGTTTTTAGAAAGATAAATTTATAACACAAAGATAAAGACAAACATAAAATTATAGCGATTACACTAAACAAATAAGATTATTTAGTCATCTAATATGCATTATTATGTAGGAAAAGTGGTACTTAGTACATAATTTTAACTGCACTTTACATGAAACTTAACTATGAATTATGTACTCTATTTTGGTGACAGCAGCATTTTGGTGTAATTAAAACATGTCTTACTAACTCTCATAAAAAAGTATAATATAAATTAGTGAATCTAGAAATTTGAGAGTTATAGATTTGCATTTGAGTATCTAAGGAAAACCAAGGACACCTGTATGAAAAAAAATATACCTATATTAAATGCTGCAAAATACTTTAACTTTTTCATGACTTTAAAAAATCTTATTTAGGAAGCTCTCTAAAAATTCTTGGCATAAGCAATGGCCAAAATGTGTTTACTTATATTTTATATCAATTTAAAAATATTTTTAAAAATTATATATAAATAACAGATTATTAATTATATATAATTTATTATAAAATTTGGGTGTTTTTTTAAATTGCCTTTTGCTTGCTATTTATAAAGTTAGTATTTACCATAACATCTGATTTATCAAGTTCTATTTTCTGAATTATAATTCCCATTGGATATTTGATATTTCTTAAATGTAAGTTTCTGATCTTTTCTTTCAGGAACATTTTTGGTACTATTATACAGATGCTTGTTACTGTTTGCATCAGTTTTACTGAACATGATGACGCTTTATATTTTAAAAACTTTTTTGGCTCAAGAAATACTCTTTTATCTATGCTTTGAAAGGTTACATCTAGAGAAAAAAATATCATTTTATAACATTTTACATAGTTTTCCTTCCATAATAGACACCTTTTCTTTTTTCTTTTTAATTATTCCAGTTCATATTACCATAGGATTGAAAGAATAGAATGTCCTCCATGATGAACATCTGTTATACCACTGATATTTATAGGAAAGGAACTAATATCTTACTTGACCTACAATATTAGAGTGTTTTCTAAAAATAACTTGAAAAAGCTAAAGTCTCATTGAAACCAGTGTTTCTGGGTTTGTGCATGAGAGGTAATAATATATACCATCAACCTATTTTTTAATACATTGTGATGGTCTAAAATTAAAATTACCAAAAGGATTATTATTAATTTTACCTCATAGAAAAGTATGTTTGCTACGTAATGGCCATATGATAATTGTTTTAATTATATGTTTAATTTTTATATCACTTTTCCAAAAAAGTTAATAACTCTGAGAAATGAATTGTGTCTTTTCCCCATTTTTTATGATAACCAGCTTTATTGCATCTCTTATGTAAAGTATACAAAGATAGTTTTTGAAATGTTAAGCATCATTTCGTCTTGTATTATGGTCAGTATAATAAAGTTCATGCATAACCTACACAACATTACCTGGAATGAAGAGAAACATTTAATATAGTTTTGAGAAAAAATGTTTGCTCATCATAACTCTGACAATAGTCAACTTCCCAGAACTTTAACTGCCATTTCTATAGCATGGAATAATTGCCCTTGTATGTCACTATCAAAGTTGATGATCATATCAAATAATAAAGTCATTGTGTGTGTGTGTGTGTGTGTGTGTGTGTGTGTGTGTGTGTGTGTATGCTTTATATGTATGAATTACCTAAGACTGAACATAAATGGTAATTATCTTTCAACTTATTTCATTTACCTATTTATCATGTGCCTTTGGCATGCATTTTGGTTTCACACTGTAAAATCCATAGCTTTCTAAATTAAGACCATTTTGGAACAGGAACTACTAATCTGTTTCTAGACTACATGTCCTATATTTTCAATGTTGGTCTGTTTTAACAAGATTCAACTTATTCTTCACATATTTTTGCTAAATGATTTTACTTATGTATAACTAATTTTGGTTCCTACCAAAATTATATGATATTCTATTCCAATCTTGTCACCAAATCAAAGTCCTTTAAACTTTTCTGGTAATAACTAAGTTGGATAACTCTTTTATCTTATTCCTAATTCATTGGCAGTTTGGATATTTGAAATATAATTCAGATAATGAGTGACTAATGCTGGATATGAATAAAGTACTAATACCTAGGTCTTTATATCTAGATTTTTAAATATATCTCAGATGGGTATTGGATGTTTTTTCCTATTATTTTATATACTCATAGTGACCCTGTGATAATTTCCAAATAATCATAATTTTAATAAAATCAAAATTTATAAAATTTTAATTTTGAAGAATATTACATTTATGCAGACCTTCCTGTAATAGCATCCTTGATATTACAGATATCATTGTTTTAGTTTACTTAGTGGAAATTTATACCTACATCACACAAGTTACATCTTCTATCTTACTATAAGATGCATGTAAGGAAGATAGGAGCGTATTTATATACTTATATTTCAGTAGACAAATAAAAGTATTGCATAGAAATACATAGAAGTACATAGAAATGATTTTTAAGAAATCTTTTATGTATGCAAATTGACAATAAATTATTTAAATATATTTCTTAAATGAACACTTATCTAGCTATTTTTCAACCAAAAATTAACCTAATCAGTAGCACACTTTCCTTTGTTCTTAGTGCTACTTGTATATAATCTATATACTGATATTATTGAATACATTTTGGGTATGAATTTTCCAACTCAACATTTTGAAAATGTTTCTTACTTCTAATTATAGATGTATTCCAGTTCAATTAAAATTTTTCTTTGAAAGTTAATTTTTTTTCTACTGTATATGCAAGTATTCAAGATTTCTAACTTGAATTTTATAAACAGCTAATGTGAAAAACAAATATGTCCTGATTTTGAAGTATAAAATAGTTTTGACCAAGTCAGTTTAAATCTAATTATCTCTGACTACATATCTCTGTCTACATTTAAATCTCTCTATATATGAATAAATGTGTGTATATACATGTGTGTGTGTATTTTATTATTAATCTCACTAATATTATAATGCAAATATTACCAGTCCACTTATCAAAGTCTGCTCTGCAGCTGTTTGGACTGTTAAGGCCACTCATTTTTCTTATATCAGCTACATGTCCTTATAGAGGTTGACATACTGTCCTAATTTATAAATAAACATATTAATACTTAGTTTTTATCTAAACATCTTAAACTTCTTAATGTGTTATCTTACCATGATAGTTTGCATTTCAGTGAGATACTGCAGTTTTTATTCTTTTTGGTTGCAACAGTGACTTTGTTTGAATTATAAACAAAGAAAAAACTTACATATTTGGTCTCAGAAATTAGGCTGCCTACTTCAGTGCTTTGGGAGCAGAAATTACCTGAACCTATACAGAACATTATATTGAAGAACACCAAACTTAATATTTGAGAACGATTTCTAAATCCATTGGTTGTGAACTGTTAGAGCCTATCTAATTAAAGTTTTAGTTAAATTGTATAATGATTAAGAAATATTCATTTTACTTTAATCCTCTTTTCAAGGTTAATAGGGCAAAGTTATTTTTAAATAAAAATTTTGAAAGCAATTGCTCACAGGGATATTCCTCATAATCACAATGCAAGCTAGTTCTTTTATTATGCATTAAAGCTACTTCTTTTATTGTGTTTCCTTCCTAGGGTGTCAAATATTTTAAAGTCGTTATCTTGCTAATCCTCCTAGATTTTTAATTAAAGTAAAATATTGTGCAGATTAAAGCAAAAGGAAAGTAAAATTTATTGTCTTGGTAACAAATATAAAATTCATAACGTTTTTCAAGGGCCTTTTTTGTCCATCAAACAGCTGTTTATTTCATCACGTCTTCCATTAGCTCCGTTGCTTATCACTTGGTTTTCAAAAAACAAAGGAAGAAAGAAATAAGAGGAGCTAAACTTCAAAGCATCCTTTCCAAGCTTTCTTATTCCTCCTGACCTCATTGGTCCTCATTCTTATTTTAAACACTTTGACTGGATGTTGTGTGAGATAGTCCTACACTATTAAAATGAGGACTTAGTAGTTTGCCTGAAGCACTACAAAATTGAAGTCTGGATTGTAGAAATGGATAGCTCTTCAAGTTATTTGTGATTTGCTATTTATCTTATTTCATTCCTGTTGACAATAGTACATCCCAGAAAAATTATATGGCCAAAAATGTGTTTTTCCTTTCTGCAACATATAAGATTATATGAGCTATAGATTAATTAAGTGAAGGAATTGAAATGGGCAATATACCTGAAAGAGAAAAATATTTCGTTCATATTGACTGAAATTTCTTTACTTCCTAAAAACATATATATGAGTATCTTCTTTAATAACTTATGATTTCTAATTTGGGTATATAGTATGCATAATTCAATATATTTATACAGTTTTAGTTTCTAAATATCCAAATCAGATATTTTAAATAAACTTACAAGTATGTCAGTAAATTAATTTTTAAAAATAACTGTGAAGACACAGTTCATCTCATTAAGCCTTTTCTTTGGTTAAAGTAAGTAGTGTTTAGTTTTACTTTGTACTGAGCATTTAGTTAGTAACAACACTCTTGCCTAACAATTTGAGTGTGTATCCTAATGCACCTGATCTTTCCTTCTTGGTTCAGAAGTGAAAGATAACTCAAGTTATCTTGTTTCTGGAGTGAAAAATATCTAGGATTTCAGAAAACAGAATAGACTAGAATCCTTATGGCATTAAAAGGAGCAAAACATGTACTCTTTGTAAATTTCTACATGCCTCATTTCTTGGTTAAGGAGATGCAATTTTTGAATATCAAAATGGTGTAGCTAAGTTGCTTTTATAGAGATGACAAAACCACCAGTCACATGATCATTGATGGGCACATTTTATTTATAAAATTGAAGAGCAAAAGCTGAGAAAGTGGAGGAAAACCCAGCTAGAACTTCAGAAAATAGCACTTGAGACACCTAAAGTAAGGAGGACACTAAGCTATGGGAGGATGTGAATGAGAAGATAGAGAGAACAAGGAAATAAGAGAGGACACAAACAGATGGAAAAACATTCCATGCTCATGGTTAGGAAGAATCAATATTGTGAAAATGGCCATTCTGCCCAAAATAATTTAAAGATACTGTGCTATCCCCATCAAGCTACCTATGACCCTCTTTACAGAAATGGAATAAAAAACACGTTAAACTTCATATAGAACCAAAAGAGAGCCTGCATAGCCAAGACAATCCCAAACAAAAAGAAAAAAGCTGGAGGCATCATGCTACCTAACTTCAAACTATACTACAAGGCTACAGTAATCAAAACAGCATGGTACTGGTACCAAAACAGAGATATAAATGGGACAGAACAGAGGCCTCGGAGGCAATGCCACACATCTACAAACATCTGATTTTTGACAAACCTGACAAAAACAAGAAATGGGGAAAGGAGTCCCTGTTTAATAAATGGTGATGGGAAAACTGGCTGGCCATGTGCAGAAAACAGAAAATGGACCCCTTCCTGACACCTTACACTAAAATTAACTCCATATAGATTAAATATTTAAACATAAGACCTAACACCATAAAAACCCTAGAAGAAAACCTAGGCAAAATCATTCAGGACATAGGCATGGGCAAGGACTTCATGGCTAAAACACCAAAAGTATTGGTAACAAAAGCCAAAATAGACGAATGGGATATAATTGAACTCCAGAGCTTCTGTACAGCAAAAGAAATAATCATTAGAGTGAACTGGCAAACAACAGAATGGGAAAAAATTTTTGAAATCTACCCATTTGCCAAAGGCTAATATCCACAATCTACAAAGAACTAAAACAGATTTACAAGAAAAAACAAACCCATTCAAAAGTGGACAAAGGACATGAATGGACACTTTTCAAAAGAAGACATAAGTGAGGCCAACAAACATATGAAAAAATGTTCATCATCACTGGTCATTATAGAAATGCAAATCAAAACCACACTGAGATACTATCTCACGCCAGTTAGAATGGTGATCATTAAAAAATCTGGAAACAACAGATGCTGGAGAGGATGCGGAGAAATAGGAATGCTTTTACACTGTTGGTGGGAGTGTAAATTAGTTCAACCATTGTGGAAGACAGTGTGGAGATTCCTCAAGGACCTAGAAATAGAAATTCCATTTGACCTAGCATTCCCATTACTGGGTATACATCCAAAGGATTATAAATCATTCTATTATAAAGACACATGCACACATATGTTCACTGTGGCACTGTTTACTATAGCAAAGATCTGGAAGCAACTCAAATGTCCATTGATGATAGACTGGACAAGGAAAATGTGACACATATACACCATGGAATACTATGCAGGCATAAAAAAACAAAGAGTTTGTGTCCTTTTTAGAGACATGGATGAATCTGGAAACCATCATTCTCAGCAAACTGACTCTAGAACAGAAAATCAAACACCACATGTTCTCACTCATAGGCAGGCATTGAACAATGAGAACTCATGGACACAGGGAGGGGAGCATCACACACTGGGGTCTGTTGGGAGTGACTGGGGGAGGGACAGCAGGGTGTAGGGAAGTTGGGGAGGAATAACATGGGGAGAAATGCCAGATATAGATGACAGGTGGATTGAGGCAGCAAGATACATTGCCTTGTATGTACCTATGCATCAATCTTGCATGATGTGCACATTTAACCCAGAACCTAAAGTACAACAACAACAACAAAAATATGTTTTTTTTAAAAAAAAAAAGAGAACTAACGTTATTTATGTTACAATTCATTGTGCCATGGCCATACATGAGTCCTACCATTTCTACCTTTTCTATGTTATTTTGGTTTGATTGTAGAAACATTAACTATATCTGAATATTTAATGCTTTTCAAAGTGACTACCAGCTAATGCAGATATCTTATGAAATTCTAGCTTTCTAATAACCATTGGCATTAACCAATTTTCATAACTACTAAGGAATTGCATAAGATGCATTTGCATAAATATATGACTGAATGTGGATATGTGTAAAACAGCCAATTTTAGATAAGCCAGCTTTACACTTCAGATAAAGAATAATTCCTTAATTTTATTATTTTATCTACTCACTTATTCATTCAATAAAAATCATTGAATTTTTTTGTGAGGCAATAAACAGGGGAACCAATAACTATATCAAATGACTTTAGATTATGGTAAATGATTTTAAAAAAGTATTTTTTTTTTTTTTGGAGAAAGACTGAGTGAGGGAAGAGTGCAATATTATTAGCAAAAACTAATGAAGTATCTCTGCAGAAATGACATCAGAGCTGGGACCTAAATTATTTGAGGAAAGCAGCTATATAATTAGCATTTCAGAAAAATAAAATCGTAAATTGAGACCTCAAGGAGGGAAAAAGAGCTTAGCATGTTCAAGAAACCAAAGCAAAGAAGAGGGAGGAACCAAATATTGCATATAGTTTTGAAAATAATAAATTTTGAAATTTATTCTGGGTGAAATGGGAAGACATGGGAAGGTTTTATTCAGGAGAATTACAAATTGATTACCATGCTTACAAGATTGTCATTCATACTCTGTAGTCTTTTAAAATTGCAGGAGACCAAGTGGGCATGGGAATAATGGAATAGGGTGGAAGACTGGGAGATGTATGTGGTAGTGAAAAGCAGATGATAAACATTTACAATGGAGAGCAATTTTCACAGCTGTTACCAGGTTTAAGAAGATGTCTGTTAGAAATCTAAATTACATGTTATCCCTTAATTTTGATTGCATAATCTATTAAATAATGAATGTTGGAGAGAGATCCAAGATGGCCGACTAGCAACAGCTCAGGAATGTAGCTCCCAGTGAAAGCGCAGAGAACCAGTGGACGCCACACTTTCCGATGAATTTTTGTTGCCCACAGACCGCGAGATTCCCAGCAGAGAAGCCACACAGGTCACCAGCGCGACTCTTTTGGCCGGCGCGGCTCTTTTGCCGGCGCCCGGCACGGCGCTTCTCAGTACAGAGTATACGGGACGGACGGGCTCGGCTGGTCCCATCCCCACAAGGAAAACAGCAATTGGAAGCGCTGAGGACTGAGAGTTTCACAGCAAGCACAGCGAACCTGGGAAGGTCTGGCTCTGAGGGGAACCGGCGTCTGCCAAAGGAAAACTAAGAAACCGAAAAACTTCATCACCGGGCGGAGAGAGATCCAAGATGGCCGCATAGCAGTGGCTCGGGATTGTGGCTCATGGTGAGGGCGCAGAGAGCAAGTGGATGCCGCAGTTGCAGACGAATAT
>PVKP010004726.1:0-62159 GCA_004027715.1 Plecturocebus donacophilus
CCTCTCCCCGGCCCCCGCCTCCCCTCCCCCGCCTCGCCCCACCGGCTTCCCACCACGGCCTCTCTCGGCGAGGAAACTCTGGCCTCCGCTTCCTCCTCCTCCGACTCGGACACCGGCGGAGCCTCCCCGCCCCCGCGGAAGAAACCCCGAGCCTCGGCGGCGGAGGGAGCAGGAGAGCCCGGGGCTTCGGCAGGCAGAGCAGGCCTCTCCCCTCCGTCCTCGTCGTCCTCGTCCTCCTCCTCCTCCTCCTCCTCCGTGGTGGTAGTGGTGGGACTCCCCCCGGCTGCCGCCCCTCCCGCCGCCGCTGCTGTCCCCCACCGAAGTAGCGGCCACAGCCCGGTCAGCGGCAGCATCATGCAGGCCAACGGGGCAGGAGGAGGAGGAGGCGGCGGCGGCGGCGGCGGTGGAGGAGGAGGGGGCGGCGGGGGCCAGGGACAGACCCAGGAACTCGGCTGCTTGTCGGCCCAGAACGGGGAGTCGTCCCCCTCGTCGTCGTCGTCCGCGGGGGACCTGGCCCACGCCAATGGGCTCCTGCCTTCCGCCCCCTCCGCCGCCAGCAACAATAGCAACAGCCTGAATGTCAATAACGGGGTTCCCGGCGGGGCGGCCGCCGCAGCCTCAGCCACCGTCGCAGCCGCCTCCGCCACCACCGCCGCCGCCTCTTCCTTGGCCACCCCAGAGCTGGGCAGCAGCCTCAAGAAGAAGAAGCGGCTCTCCCAGTCCGATGAGGACGTCATTAGGCTCATAGGACAGCACTTGAATGGCTTAGGGCTCAAGTAAGTATCCCTTACCGGCAGCTGGTGATGGACGGACTGAGGGACGGAAGCTCCGGGGGGCAGGGGCAGGGGGCTGGAAGGAGCTCGGTCAGAGAGAACGACTGCTGGGCGCGCAGGGCCCGGCACACAGGAGGACGCGACCCACAGGCCAACCGGGAGGAGGAGCGGACCTGAAAGGAAATGGGGGAAAATCCATCAGTCTGACAAATTGTGAGACGAGACAGGCGTTTGAGGGGATGGGAAGGGTTAGGGGAAACCCAGAGAATGACTCCTCCCCACGCACCTTCAGAGCTTAATTGTCTGTCAATAAAGACAGATGCGGGAGTGTGCCTCTGTCTGTGTTGGGGGAGGGGTGGATTAGAGCTGCTGGAAATAATGGACCTTGGAGGATTTGTGTTTCAAGTGTATCTTAGAGGCATCTTTGTGGGACACCTCCCCACCCCCAACCGTGGCAGACAACAACCCAAGCAAACTACCAATCAGGAAGGACAATCACTTACAAGTGTTTATGGGAACGGAGAGGCTGGGATAATTTGGAAAGAGGTTGTTGAATAAATCTGATGGGAATAATGAAGATACAGTGTTGATGTCGTTTAAAGGCCCTTGTGTGTGTACAAGAGGCCTAACCCTAACTAGTCTGAAATCTGTTTAATACCAAGAATGTGATCGCCTCTGAAAAGGGGACATCTGATCTGGTGAATCATTTGTTTTCAAATACGATTTAGATGGCCTTGTATACCTAACACAGGGTGAGGGTAGACAGCGACCTTGGACAAAAACCACCGCTTTGTATACACAAAGAAAAACTAAGTGGGTGGAAGGTAGGGTTGGTGGGAGTGCCTGACGGAGGAGGTGCAAGAGGCAGAATCAGAATGAAATGAAGAGGGGAAGATGCAGCAGTAGTCAATTTCCTGCGTTCAAAGTGTAGATTGAAATAAGCTCTCTCAGGCTAGCCGATGTGTACTTTTGCATTTATGGATTTCTGGGGAAATGGGGAGGAGAACAGAACTTTTTTTAAAAAGTGACAAGTGTTTTGGTTTTCAGACAGATAATTGCACTGTTTAGCTAACAATTAAGTAGAGCTGAGTAAGAAAGCATTGAAACATAAGCACAAAAAATATAAGACTGATAAATGAAGGTTCTTAAATACCAGAATACATGAGGGAACAAAATACAGTTGATGAATCTTTTAAGCTCTCAAAGACAAATATGTGATAGGAAGAATTCACTTTATTCCCTAAGGAAAAGGATTAGTATGAAAACAGATTTTATAAATGCTAACAGAACATATTACTGAGACAAGAAGCAAGCTGACAGCAGCAGGAGGAAATAACTCGTGACTGTTTGGAACCTACACCATAGTAAATTTGCTATTTTTAGTATAGAGAGAAAGGAAATGATTTTTGATGCTGGATTTATTTTAATTTTAAAGATTGACCTAGTAGAATTTCTATGCAAATATAGTATCTGGATGTAAGCTCTTACCTGACATAGGTCATCTCTGTCACCTTGTGTGGAGCTAATAATTTATCTTTCAAAATGTAACATAAGTAGTATGTAGCTCCTGGTTTGTCATTTATTTGACTAGTTGGTTACAGCACATTTTTAGAAATTTTATACTTTATACATTAAATTGAGGCATTAAATGGCAAACTAGGGAGAACTTACATTGATTCTGATTTCAAGAAAGGTTTTTAACTTGACTAGGAAAAATTGTAAGTGTCAGTTTTAAATCAAGTTTGTTTAACCAAGCACATGAAAGCTGTTTTTTTCTTCATTATGAGGCTAGCTTAAAAACTTGCGACTGTTTTCATGGACGTGAGTTTATTTGGAAGATTAAAATCCTAAAGTTGGTCAGGTCTGTTTTACACTGTATCTCTCCTGCAGCCAGACTGTTGATCTCCTCATGCAAGAGTCAGGATGTCGTTTAGAACATCCTTCTGCTACCAAATTCCGAAATCATGTCATGGAAGGAGACTGGGATAAGGTAAAGTAGGGCATATAGAGCTGTGTGACTGCTGCTAAAATTACATATTTGATGTGCATTTTGTGACATTTCTGTTTTTCTTTTATACCAATTTTTACAGGCAGAAAATGACCTGAATGAACTAAAGCCTTTAGTGCATTCTCCTCATGCTATTGTGGTAAGAGGCGCACTTGAAATCTCTCAAACGTTGTTGGGAATAATTGTGGTAAATACACTTTTGTTCTTAGTTTCACATTTATGCTTATTTTAATAGGTTATTGATAACTCTAGGCTTCTGCCTCTTAGAAAAAAAAAAATGAGGCCTAAAAGTAAATTTCATATAATTTGTAAACTAGGATGAATATAATGTTTTAAAGTATGAGTTTTATATTTTTAAAATGATACTTAGTAAATGTGTCATTTGAACCTACTTTCTAAATTGAGCTCTACAAAAAAATATATTGAAAGATCTTTGTGCTTTCAGTGCTACTAATAGGAGTTTTATATTTATAGAGTTAAAGATAAATTATACTTTTGTTACTCATAATACTGAATGTGCTGGTTGAAGAAAAAATGTGTTTGGTTGTGTGGCTATCCATACAGCCTTAAGAAGGTGATACGTTATCTTTTTTTTTTTTTTAATCTTTGGAAATTGTAGTTAATTCAAACCAACTTCGTTGGTGTGCTGGCCATTTTCCATTCTTGCATTCCAGTTGTGTGAATTGACAGTGTCGAAGTCTGCATAATACATATCACTCTGGTGAAGGGTTTGTATGCAGATTTGACCATTGGGCCCTGCTTACTGGCCTTATTTCCCTGACAAGATCAATTTGGTAGTTTAACCTGCTAGCCTTTTTTATAAATGTTGATGAATCTTTTAGACTTACAGGCTTTAATTCTTCAGTAGATGTTGGAGAGGGAGAGAGGAAATAAGTTTTTTCTAAAGGCTAGAGTTTGGAAACCATGAAGAATCAGCTGCTAACTGCTGGCTTTTTAACTTCTAGCTGATTCATTTGTTGTCAAAAGCAGTTTCCTGTCTGGGGGTGGGGAGAGAAAGAAGGCAAAAAGGAAGTGAAGTAGAGAAACCAGCTGTTTGTTAAATATTAATAAATGACTATTTTGAATTTTTTTAAATTGGGTCAAACATTAATGTTTTCTGCCTCTTTCTATAAACTTAATAGTGTCTTGTTGTTTTTTTTCTTGAAATCTTACTACAAAAGAATTTTCAAAAAATATAATTCTACACAGTAATATATTTCTAGAGAAATGGGCTTCTGGTGAATTAAAGGTGCAAACATCAAGAACAAACACAGATTCGTTTAAATTGGTGATACGGTGTATTATTTTTATTCGTTAAATACTTAAAATATTAAAAATTTTAAACTATTGAATAAGATGATTGATAATAAATTAACATAAAATAATCAATTCTATAGTAACATTTAAAAATAAAAATAGAAGTTAAAATAGTTAAACATCTATACTCAACGGGATTGGAAATTTTGCATTAACTAAAGTTTCCTCAATCAGTGTCTTTGGGATTTTAAAAAAAACACCCAAGTATATTTTATTGAGCAGTTCCTTATAAATTTTTACTTCTGACTGAATGAGCTAAAATAAAAACAGTTAGATGGCCAAAATAAGATTTAAGGTTGCTTTCCCATGGGGCAAGTTAGTACTACTTGTGTGTTAACAATAAAGAACTTGCCTATGGACTGTTTTAAAATGTGTGTGATTTCTTGGAAGTTGTTTTTCTTTTATAAACTTCACCCAAATTATATCTGTAATTTAGTAGTAAAAAATTTAATAGACTTACTTTCTATTTTTTTCTTGTTTATAGTAATTTTAGAGTTCTGTATTGGATTTTGATTATGACTTTCTCATTAGAAACCTTCATTAAAAGCAACATGTAAACTGAAGAAAGGTAGTTATAGATAATAAGGAGTCCTTTCTTTTTATAGCCTGTTCAGTCTATAGAACATTCTAGTATCTAATAAAAGGTGAAGATTAAATCTCTGGCTGAGCCTCACACCATCAAACTGTTTAGGTATTTATACAAAGAAAGGGGTTCCAACTTTATCTCACTTGAAGCCTTGATGTATCAATTGCTTTTAAAGATTCATTTCAGCATTTTTTGAAGTTGCTCTTCACCTGTCAAATTGTGTTTAAGTTTACTCTTCTTGTCCATTCCATCTCCAAAAGAAGAGAATCTAATATAAGCTTAAATTTGTAATAATATCTTAGAAGATAACTATTAGGGTTTCTTTAAACATAATTATTTTTATTGTATACCCAGACACATTTGATGGCTTAGTCTAGACTAAAATTGTACTTCATTTTGTAGGCCTGAATGTTTTCATTGACCCAGTCCACTCCCCCTACAGTCTACTTCTGTTTGTGTTTTTGTTTTTTTCGAGACAGAGTCTTGCTCTGTTGCCCAGGCTGGAGTTCAGTAGCGAGATCTCAGCTCACTGCAACATCCGCCTCCTGGGTTCAAGCGATTCTTCTGCCTCAGCCTCCCGAGTAGTTGGAATTACAGGCGCATGCCACCATGCACAGCTAATTTTTGTATTTTTAGTAGAGGTGGGGTTTCACCGTATTGGCCAGGCTGGTCTCGAACTCCTGACCTCGTGATCCACCCGCCTCAGACTCCCTCAGTGCTGGGATTACAGGCATGAGCCACCACGCCCGGCCAGCCTACTTTCATTTTTAAATGATTTCCAGTCAAATGGTACTAGGAATAGCAGAAGTTGCTCTCATGAATCAGCTTTTTTTTTTTAAGACAGAGTTTTATTGTTGTCCAGGCTGGAGTGCAATGGTGCTATCTTGGCTCACTGCAACCTCCACCTTCTGGGTTCAAGAGATTTTCCTACTTCGGCCTACGGGTAGCAGGAATTACAGGTGTCCACTACTGTGCCTGGCTAATTTTTTATTTATTTATTTTTTTTTGGAGAGATGGGTTTCACCATGTTGGCCAGGCTGGTCTCAAACTCCTGACCTCAGGTGATCCACCCACCTTGGCCTTCCAGAGTGCTGGGATTACAGCTATGAGCCACCACACCTGGCCAAATCAGCCTTTTTTTAGTTTGGGTTCAAATATACTTAGCCATTTCTGGACAATTTAGATGAGTATATGAGACCAGTAATAGAAAACTTTTATATGTCTAGAAATATTTAGTTCTTTTTTTTTTTTTAATGAAATCGAAATATGCTTAACAAAGATTGGCATCTATAATTAACTAGTATATTTTAAAGTCAAATAAGGAGGAATTTTGGGAGCCAAATTTAGATATAATTTATTTCCCCTTTTCTCTGAATCATGATTTAATTGGTAAGATTTGGTTATAACCTTATTCCAGAGTTAGAACCACTACTGAATTATCTAGGAGGCTGCCCTTGAGAGCGAGACTTTCTGAGTATCATAATTTCTGGGTTTCTCTTTCATGTTGAGTTCAATTTAATAATATGGGAGCAAAGGAAGGGATAAAGCAATTTAGTATTGGGTGGGCTAGGGGAGCAACAGCAGAATTTACAATGTGAAACTATCATTCAAGCTGTCCTAGTCATTTAACAATTTCAAATTTTTATTAGGTATTAAAATGGAGAAGGAAATCCTGCTGGGTCCAGAGATGGTAGAAAAATCATTAGAAACCAAAAATAATCTCTTAAGAGATCTAGTTGGGAGTTGAAGAAAGACATAAAGGAGAGTTTATTTTCCTAACCTTTTTTTTCTTTGTTTCTTCAAGATTTTTGTTTTAAACATAAACATTAGTAGAGCCCTGTCCCCATCTCAGCAAGCTTTAATTTTGTCTAATTTTTACAATGTTTTTAGTAAATATTTAACATTATTTGTTAATTAATTTAAAGGTCTTTGCTTTCCGGAGGTTATATTTACATTTTTGTGCTTTAAATTTTGGGAGGTAAAATACAATATTACTCCCCACCCTTATCATATATGTCAAATACATCAACTGATTATTTTGGAGAATAAACATTTTCTCTCAACCGAATCTCCAGTTGTGCTTGGCCAGCAGCATGTTAATTGTCATTAACAGTATCAGGATTTGATATCTGTTGGAGGATATTCTTGGTCTTAATCTGGGTAAAATGACTCATAGAGAAATGCTCTTTTGCTACTTTTATAGTACTCCCTGTATATACAGAAATATGTGTTTATATTGGCTTCTCTCAAAGTTTTAGTCTGCCTTTCTCTGCTCTCCTGCCCCACCTCTGCCCCGTAGAAAGAGTGTAACATGTTCTATCAAGATCTTGGTGGGAAAATAAGGGGGAAATAGCACTTTGAGCACTGTCCCTACACACAGTGGAATCGAGTAGGGGTGGACATAGGGCCTAATAATTGATACTAAAAAATACATAAATATTAAGTAAATAAAAAAACTTGCCCTGAAATTTTTTTTTAAGTCCCTCAATTCCCAATTACTGAGAAAATTTAGTGAAGAAATTACATCACATGCTCTGCCCAGTTCCATGTGGCATTTAAATGAAAAAGTTCTGCAACTGAGTATGATTTTCAAGTTTGAATTTTAAAAATACCACAAAATAGAATTAAGCTTTTAATAGTATATTGATAAATGAAACTATATGAGGTCTTCATTTCATAGTTGCATTTTTTTTTTTTTTTTCAGAAACTAAAATGGTGCAAATATCCAGAATAACTTCAAATATAGAACACTTTGATTTTTAGATTTTTTTTTCCTTGTTTAGTTTTTGGTTTCTGTGATCTGATCAATGTCAAAAGTTTTTTTTCATTTAACAAAGGAAGGTTAACTTTAGGCTACATGTACAGCAATGTACTTTTCAGGGCATCTTGGTAATTAATGTATTTCTGAAACATTTATTAGTCATTCTAAATTTACGTGTAAAATTTAGTAATTTTTCTAGAGTTACAGGAGTGTCTCAGTTTGAATTTTTTTCTGTTCCTTAGCCATATATTTAAGATGAGATTTGTATCAAGCTTAACCAATGTATCTTATAAAGGATGTATTTAATACTTGCCTAACTTATATGAGAGGGTTTATTATTGCTTACTTTCTCTAGAAACCACTTTTGTAAGCTTGTAGTTCGTATCTCTCTTCTAAATACTCCTTTATAGAAAATTTTGTAGAGAAGTTTATTATACTGTTAATTCTGCAAATAAATGGTAATTTCTCCACAACATTTCATGACAGCAGTGTATTTTTTTATGGTTTTAAAGTAAGCACCTTGGGCCGGGTACGGTGGCTCACACCTGTAATCCCAGCATTTTGGGAGGCCAATGCGGGCAGACCACTTGAAGTCAGGAGTTTGAGATCAGCCTGGCCAACATGGTGAAACCCCATCTCTACTAAAAATACAAACATTAGCTGGGTGTGGTGACGCACACCTGTAATCCCAGCTACTTGGGAAGCTGAGGCAGGAGAATCGCTTAAACTAAAGAGGCGGAGGTTGCAGTAAGCCAAGATCGTGCCACTGCACTCCAGCCTGGGCCACAGAGTGAGACTCCGTCTCAAAAAAAAAAAAAAAAAAGTAAGCATCTTATGAAGAAGAAAAATTGTACTTTAAGTTTTAATTTTAAGTGGACTTGAGATTTTTACCACTGTATATACAAGTACAAATATTGAATTTTTTTAAGAAAACTTTAAATTCAATCATCTAACGTAGGCATCCCTTAATAGCCGCCTAGAAGAGAGTGAGTCCTTCAAACTTATGCTTGTCCACTTTAGTCATAGGAAACTCAATACTTTGCACGCCAACTTGTAGTCCATTTGTTGGACAGCTCTTAACTTTTGATAAGCCAAAATACGACACTTTCCAACTTCTCCTAAGTGTGTCTAGTTCTGCTTTCTGGTCTGCTTAGTCCCTCTTTCACATTGAGAGTAAATAGTTATTTGCTAACTGTTTTTTTCTCTAATCTTTTCAAAACTTACTGCACAGAAGCCCCCAGTGCCCCAGTTACAAAGTCATACTTAAAAAGCAAATTTTGAGTACTTAGGATAGTTCTAAATTTTTATACAAGAAATAAAATTCTAGAAGATTGCTTTGAGAGGAGAATTTATTTTTTCCAAGGGTGATCTGATGGTCACTAATGATCTAGTCTGATTTGATATTATTTGTTCCAAGCAGAGTTTTATTAAGATGTGGAATTGAGCAAAGTCACATTTAATCTACTGTGGCTCAACTAAACTATTTAGAGTCATCTTGAAGCTTTATAAAAAGTTATTTCAAAGGACATAGTAGAATGGTTTCTACTGTTCTGTTTAGGCGCAAACATTTTCTGAAACTTCCATCAACTTTTTTCCCCTGACTGCTGCTTTCTGTCATGTCAGAGGATGAAGTTTTTGCTGCTGCAGCAGAAGTACCTAGAATACCTGGAGGATGGCAAGGTCCTGGAGGCACTTCAAGTTCTACGCTGTGAATTGACGCCGCTGAAATACAATACAGAGCGCATTCATGTTCTTAGTGGGTAAGGAAACTGAGTTCTTGAACTTAGGTAGGTTAATGGAGAGCCAACGTTATATGTCTTTAACATTTTTCCAAAATATAAATACTTAACTATTGCTAAATTCTTAGATATTTGTCTAGGTAAACTCACTCATATGTGTATGAACTATTTTTGTCATCCTAGGAAACTGTTCATATTAGGATAGAGAATACTTACGTGGGTGAAAGGGAGAAGAAAATATGTATTGCCTGTGAAATGCTATTTTGAAATTTTCTATAAAAACCCTTTTACATTCCAAGGACAGCGTTTGTAGTTAAAAACAACACAAAAATCATATGATATGGATCACAGTAAGCAGTGATGTTTCCAGTATTGGTGCATACTAACTTTTTAAGTGAGTACTTGTCATGTGCCAGGACCTTGCTGAGCTTTTCACGTAGATAGCCTCATTTCATCCTCATATCAACATCAGTCCTTTTTCAGGGGAGAAGGGGTAGAGACAGGGTTGTCCAGTGTGGTCTCAAACTCCTGGCCTCAAATGATCTTCTCACAGTGCCAGGATTACGGGCATGAGTCACTGTACCTGGCCACATTAATCCTTAAAATGTTAGAGTACCCAAAGATTTGGTCCTGGGCCTCCTTTCTATTCTCAGTCTACATACTCTTCTTAGGCAATCTCATTCTATACCATGCATTCACATACTATCTGTATACCAGTGGCTCTTAAGTTTACGCTTTCATCTGAACTATCAATGTGTATTTCTACTGGCATACTTGACATTCTCCACTTGGATGTTTCATAGATGTCTTGGTTATATGGGGCTGGAGTGCAGTGGCATGATCATAGTTCACTGCAGCCTCCTGTTTCTGAGCTCAAGCTATCCTCCTGCCTTACCCGTCTAAGTAGGTAGGACTTCAGGCCTGTACCACCATGTGTGGCTAATTTTTTCATTCTTTTGTAGAGACAGATCTTGCTATGTTGCCCAGGCTGGTCTTGAACTCCTCCTAGCCTTAAGCAATCCACCCACCTCAGCCTCCCAAGGTGGGATTATAGGCGTGAGCCACTGCACCCAGCCTCAAAACAAAATTCTTGATTCACCTCTTCATGATAAATACACTCAACAAACTAGGGATAGAAAGGAACTTCCTTGCCTGAATAAAGAGTATTAATGCAAACTCATGGGACTGGCACTGAAAGACTGAAAGCTCTCTTCCTGTGATCAAGAATAGGACAGTGATGTCTACTCTTGCTACTTCCATTCAGCATTGTACTGGAGGTTCTAGCCAAGGAAATTGTGCAAGAAAAAGGAATAAAAGGCATACAGGTTGAAAAGGAAAAGATAAAACTGTCTCTGTTCAAAGATGTCATGATTTTATATAAAGAAAATTTAAGGAATCCACTAAAAAACTCTTAGAACTAATAGGCAAGTTCAGCAAGGTTGTAGGTTACAAGATCAATACACAATAATGGTATTTCTCAATAATTGAAAAAAATTAGTTAAGAAAGCAGTTTTATTTATACTAGCATAAAAAAGAATAATTGCCAGGAGTGATGGCTCATACCTGTAATCCCAACACTTTTTGGGAGGCCAAGGCAAGCGAATCACAAGGTCAGGAGTTTGAGACCAGTCTGGCCAACATAGTGAAACTTCGTCTCTACTAAAAGTACAAAATATTAGCCAGGTGCAGTGGCACACACCTGTAATCCCAACTACTCAGGAGGCTGAGGCAGGAGAATTGCTTGAACCCAGGAGGCAAGCCTCATACTGCTTTTTATCTTTTAATTTTGACATGTATGGCCTAATTCTAAAACATCTCAAATTTTTATTTCTCTGAATCTCCATAGTTTCTAGCCTTGTTAAGCCATGGATATCTCTCTAAGAAAATTATAGTAGCTTCCCACCTCATTTTCACTCTTAATTTTTTTTTTTTTTTTTTTTTTTTTTTTTTGAGACAGAGTTTCACTGTTGTCACTCAGACTAGAATGCAGTGGTGCAATCTTAGCTCACTGCAACCTCCTACTCCCAGGTTCAAGCATTTGTTCAGCCTTGCCTCCTGAGTAGCTAGGATTACAGGCATGTGCCACCACACCTGGCTAATTTTGTATTTTTAGTAGAGACAGAGTCCTACCACATTGGCCAGGCTGATATCGAACTCCTGATCTTAGGTGATCCACCTGCCTCAGCCTTCTAAAGTGCGGGGATTATATGCATGAGCCACTGCACCCAACTTTACTCTTAATTTCTTAACAATGCATGTTTCACACAGTAGCCAGACAAATAAATAAGTAAAAACCATAAATGAAGTCTTTTCACTCCATTGCCACTGGCTTTCCAGCAGTCTTAAAGTAAAGCCCAAAACCTTAATGCGAGGCCACAAAATCCCTGATCCTTTTCTGCCGTCTTTTTTTTATTCGTTACTCTATAGTGACACTTATGATCTTTCTGTTCATTAACTTGCCACCCCTTAAGGCATTTGCACTGCTTGTCCCCTCCATCTGAAATGCATGTCCCCTGGGATCTCTGCATAGCTGGGTACTCCTTGCTCAATTTCCAGCCCGAGCATGATCTTCTCCCAAGATTACCCATGGGTATTCTCTGTTACATCACTCTGTTTTTATTTTTTTTTCTTTATAGCATTTTTCACTATATGATATGGCTCCAGCATCGAGAAAAAATATGTGACACATAATGAGTTTGTGAATACAAAATGATGGACAAAAGAATGGGCTCAAGATAAGGGCACATTCCTTGCAGATAAGGAAACCGAGCCTCAAAGAAATTAAGTAACCAGCACAATTTAAAGCTAATAAATCAGAAAGCCAAGACTCAAAGCCTGGTTTGACCGATTCCAAAGTCATTGGTTTTACCCACCACCACATCTTGAAACAGTAAATTCTTAAAGTTTTTTGAGATGGGGTCTCGCTATGTTGCTTGGACTGGTCTTGAACTCCTGTGCTCAAGCAGTCCTCCCACCTTGGCTTCCCAAAATGCTAGGTTTACAGGTATGAGCCACCATACCTGGCCTGCTAGATGTTTTAATATTGTAGCTGAAAAATTGTCTTGTTCTGTTTACATTTTTTTTTATTTTTTTGAGACAGTCTTACTCCATCACCCAGGCTGAAGTGCAGTGGCACAGTCTCGGCTCACTGCAACCTCCACCTCCTGGGTTCAAGCAATTCTCCTGCCTCAGCCTCCCAAGTAGCTGGGATTACAAGCACATGCTATCACACTCAGCTATTTTTTTTTATTATTGTTAGTAAAGATGGAGTTTTGCCACATTGGCCAGGCTGATCTCAAACTCCTGACCTCAGGTGATCCACCCGCCTCGGCCTCCCAAAGTGTTGGGATTACAGGCATGCTGATTACCTTTTTAATGCAGTGTCTGATTTGTTTGTCATCTGAATGACATTTACGGGATGATTTTTTTTTTCCTGCTCTTGTGTCAGAACATATAATTTAATCATACGGGTTTTATTCTGAAGCAAACCCTGAGATTTTCGCCTAAGGAAATGGCCCAAAGGTGGCAAGATGTGGAACTGGGATCAGAACCCAGGGTTTCTCCTTCTCAGTCCAATGTCCTTTTAGTTATACTATGTGACTTTCTGTAAAACAGAAATTCATTTGAAACTTTAAGATTTAATGGGTATTTTCACAAGGACATAGAAGCAATCATAAGTCAGTTTTGTAAAATTTTTAAAGTGAACATTTCTTTCATATAATTATTGATAATAAACTTTCTCCCAAAAAAATTATTTTAGAAACAAAATATTCACAATATCCAACTTCCTGTAGAGTATTTTGAGTATAATTACTTACACTATTTTATTAAGTATTTTTGTTTTGTTTTGTTTTAGCTAAAGCACTATGTACTAAATAACGAGAACAAGTAGTTCTGTTTGAGAAGAGACTATTAAATCATTTAGATTCTAAACGAAATATGCTTTATGCAGTTAAGAAAGGGAAGGAGTGATACTCATGTTAACTGAGAGATTTCTGATATTTATTGAGCTCTACCTGTATAGCAGGTAGTAGACTAAGTACTTAATATGCTTCATCATCAAGAATTCTCATTACCCTATTTAACATTCTTTTTACAAGTGAGAACAGATTTGTCTGGCAGAGTATGAGACAAAACAGCAGGAGAGTTACTTGCCACATCTAATCTCCGTGTTTGAATAATACCTTCATTTCTTTTACTTTCAAAGCCCATTCTCCTGAGAAGAGCCAAAACCAGGTCAGGGTCATACTCCCAGCAGGGGCCCCCTGTTCTCCAAAATCTGTGAACTTTAGCATTTATTCCATTTTCTGTATATATCGTGAGCAATAAAACAGTTACCCAGTTTTGTGCTTTGGGATCTCAATATCTTTCACAAGATGACACAAAGATGATTATCCAGTTATACTATTTCTAGAATGATGTTTATTAGAAAGTCTTAAACGTATGTTCTTTGAGTTTTATTCTACTATTCAGAAGTAGTTAAGTTAGCCTAGTGGTTAAGAGAAAGTTCTATGGCTAGAATGCCTAAGTTTATGTTCCTTCTTTGCCTCTTAACCCTAGACCAGTTACTTAAGCTTTCTGTGCCTTGGTTTTTTCATTTATAAAAACAGAATAATAATAGTGCTTACGGAGTTGTTATAAACATTAAAGGAAGTAATATATGTTGATTACTATAACAGAACCTGCACAATCAGAGCCATATTTATATAATATATAACATAAGAATATATTCTGTTAATAGATAATATATATTTAGCTATTGTTGCTTTACATTTTAGTCATTTTATGCAGGTACCAGATTAATTAATTGAGTCCACTGTAGAAGTTTCTTGATATGCATTAGTAAGAAGCAGATAGCCAGATTGTCAATACTTTTCAATTCTATATATTTCAAAGAAATGGACTTGATATTGGTTGCTTTCTCTGTTGTATTTTTAGGTATCTGATGTGTAGCCATGCAGAAGACCTACGTGCAAAAGCAGAATGGGAAGGCAAAGGGACAGCTTCCAGATCTAAACTCTTGGACAAACTTCAGAGTAAGAGTCTTAATTTTTTATGTTTCTGTGTTTTCCCTTAGATTACAAATGGATACAATAGATCAATTAGGAAGACATATCTAGACATACTTTTATTGAGTGGTTAGAAGAGGGAGAATCCATTTTTGCAGACTGTGTCATGGACTCTAGGAAAGTAACCTCAGGAGTCAGTGAAAGGGCACTGATTCCAGAGCACCCCTTTTTTCATTTGTATTATGTAGTGATGCTCTCCCTTAAGATTTTGTTTGGGGGAAAAGTGCCATATTTAGAGAAAAAAATAATATAAACCACAGTTTTAAGTCACAGTTTTCAATAGTAAGGCCCCAGTTTCTTTAGGTAAATTGTTTTCTTCTTCCCCAACCATGTGACGTTACTTCTAGATTGTAATACGGGTTTCATTTTTGCCATATTTTTATGTAAAAGATGTTGTTCTCTCTGAAAATTATATGATTCTATAGTTTTGATGTTGAGATGACAGTGAAGATCCTAAGAATCACAAAGCCATGCAGCTGGGGAGGTATAAAGGCATTCAGGGATTGCAATAGGTTGGTGTTGATATCAAAACACCAGTTACTCCCTGAATTCACACAGTATCTTTGGCATTTAGAGCAGTTTGCACTTGATCCTAGCCAAAAAGTCAAGAAGTGATTTTTAGAGCAGTTTAATGGAAACTAGAACTTGACCTGCTGCAGCATTTGCCAAAATTCTGCTGTTTGTTAAGTGGAGACTTTACTTATACCTGGTCTCCTTCTGGTACACAATCATTATCTGATATTATTTTCATTGTTGTCTTCTTTTTCTTCATTTTGTTGTTGTTATTCCCCGCTTATTGTTCCTGCCTCTAGAAAATCCACATACAAAATAAACCCCTCCCACCCAAGTATATCCAATTCTAGGAGCAACGTAGGTATTGCTGCTGACAGATATTGATAAAGCTCACATATCACATCACCCAGAACTTCTCTACTTAAGGAATAGATACTTATTGGGGTAGGAACAAGTACAGCAGAACATGAGCAAATGTCTTAAAAAAAAGTTAACAGCTTATTTCTCTTTTTTGAAACATCTTCTATTAAAGCCTATTTACCACCATCAGTGATGCTTCCCCCACGGCGTTTACAGACTCTCCTGCGGCAGGCGGTGGAACTACAAAGGGATCGGTGCCTATATCACAATACCAAACTTGATAATAATCTAGATTCTGTGTCTCTGCTTATAGATCATGTTTGTAGTAGGTAAGAGGAAAACTTTTCATATTCTGAAATAGGCTAACATTTTACAAAGTGATGCATTTATTTTGGGTTTTTTTTAAGAGTTTTATCCTGTAGCAATATAACAATTCTTGTCTGATTTAGCACTTGTTTACAAGTAAAACTAGAACGACTAAACTTGAAAATTATGAGAAATTTCTATGTTTACATAGTAACCGTATCTTGAGAACTGAAGCTGGGAAGCCAGTTTTTCCTTATCCATAGGCATGGTTAGTCGTTTTCTGTGTCTGACAATTTAACTATGTCCCCAATTATTTACTGCCAATAAAGATCATGGTAATATTTTTTTCTTAATGAAAATTCTGCATTTTAGTAGAAGACGAACTCTAAAAATGTTTGGAACAACAGATACTAACTTTACGGTTTGGATTTTTTTAACTGTGTCTACCCATGTACGTAATTTAACTTGTAAGAATTCAGGCTTCTCTTGACATTAGGAGTACTTTGAGTAAAAATATACCTGCTGTTTTAATAGTCTCTAAAATTAAAGCATAGCTTTATTTTGTTCTTGGTTTTTTGTTTCTTTTTTAGACACAATTTCTCTCTGTTGCCCAGGATAGGATTGGCACGATCATAGGCCACTATAGCCTTGAGTTCTTAGGCTCAAGCAATCCACTCACCTCAGCCTTCTGAGTAGCTAGGACTATATAGGCGTGTGCTACCATGCCTGGCTAATTCTTAAATTTTTATGTAGATATGGGGTTTCTCACCCCTCCTGGTCTCAAACTTCTGGCCTCAGACAATTGATACTTCTGCCTTGGCCTCCCAAAGTGTTGGGATTACAGGCATATGCCTCCATGCTGGG
Source organism: Plecturocebus donacophilus (assembly GCA_004027715.1). Lineage (NCBI taxonomy): Eukaryota > Metazoa > Chordata > Mammalia > Primates > Pitheciidae > Plecturocebus > Plecturocebus donacophilus. The sequence continues at coordinate 16,297 of PVKP010004726.1, forward strand.
CCTATAGCATAGCTTTAATTTTAAGATACCTAAAAACAAATTGTGAAATATTTCAAAATTCAAAAAGGAAATTATTTGGGTCTGGTGAACCACACACAGTGGAGAATAGCTGCAATACATGTGCTCAGTTGCTTTTACCAGTGATCATCAAAGAAGTAATGAAAGTAACATAAATAAGGACAAATGCATATTAAGTGTGAGGACTTTGGAATAACGAGGAACTTCTGAATAACCATAAAAATTGTCTATATATGTAGATCTCTACTGTGATTTAAAATAATTTTTTATGTGTGTATAAACGACTTTTATATGTATTGAGTTTTTACCTCTCTCCCTACTTGAAGTAAAAAATAATAATAGTTTGAGATATTGGCCTAAAGTTACTTAAAACGGTCATGTTATCTTAAAGTATTAGATTATTACGTGGTGCATATCTTAAGTGTTCTACATGAAAGTGATTAGAAATTTTTTCCCCTATCCTTTTTAAACTCTAATACTGTTCTATGACTTGTTTCTGAGGGTTTTAAAATCTTTTTGTATACATTGAATAGAGGTAGGAAGAGCTAATAGATTAAAAGGCTATATAGTTTCATGGTTCATAGCTCCATGAACGGATTTGAGAACAGTGTTAAAATTAAGACACTTTTGAATGCCAATTTTTTTTTTGCTTCATAAATTGAAATATTTTGAAAGGTGAAGAGCTTGCCTTCCTGTTTGGAAACTGACATCTATGGGAATGTGACCAGAGTGTTTTAACATCTACATCAGTACCTATGAAACTAAATGATGAAAAATATTTAATCTAACATTTTCCAACCCTCAGATCAGGGACCAGGTCTCATAAGCCTCTGTAGAAAAGCAGTCCAGAATTTTACATAGGAATGAAATCATCCTTATTCTTCTGAAATAACCATTAACCAATGGTTATTAGAAGGTCTTCTCTATAGTCTTAAACAAAACAAAACTTTCACTCTATGCCCCTAGTTACCTCTCTTTCTCTGCCCCCCCCCCACTTTAGAAGTAACTTCTTAAAATCATTATCTACTAAATATTCACAATATTTGTGGCCTTACTTTTCCTTCACTCTTCGGGTTTCTTTAGTATTAAGGCTTGTGTAGCTAACACAACACCAGAATTGTTGATGTTGGTGAGAACACTTCTGTTACATTCGGTGGATATTTTCTAGCCTATATCTTCACCAAATTTATTTCCTGAGCCTTAGATCTTAACACCACAATTTGGGTTGCTCACGTACATTAAACACCATGTCCAAAATACAACTTCTTTTCCTCTCACCTATTTTTGCAAAATCTGCTTTTTCTTAAATTCCCTACCTCAGTGAAAAGCAACCATCTACCCAGTTTTCCCAACCCAGAAAACTAGGAGTCAGCCTTAGCTCTTCACTCTAGAGATTTTAAAGACACTAAGAGAATAACGTCAGACATTACATTACATACACAATCTTGAGAGTGAGTTCTGCCCTTTATTGCTAAGCTGGAAAAATAGAACCAGAATTTATTTATTTTTTAATTAAAAAAATTTTTTTATTCAGCACAAGTTTTTGCTCTGTAGCCCAAGTTGGAGTGCAGTAGTGCAATTACAGTTCAAGGTAGCCTTGAACTCCCATCTCAGCCTCCTAAGTAGCTGGGCCTTCAGGCATGGACCACCACACACAGCTAATTAAAAATAAATTTTTTTTTGGCCAGGCGTGGTGGCTCACGCCTGTAATCCCAGAACTTTGGGAGGCCAAGGCAGGTGGATCACAAGGTTCAGAGATTGAGACCATCCTGACCAACATGGTGAAACCCCATCTCTACTAAAAATAAGAAAATTGGCCAGGTGTGGTGGCGCAGACCTGTAGTCCCAGCTTCTCAGGAGGCGGAGCCAGAAGAATCACTTTAACCCAGGAAGCAGAGGTTGCAGTGAGCTGAGATCGTGCCACTGTACTCCAGCATGATGACAGAGCGAGACTCCGTCTCAAAAAAAAAAAAAAAATTCTTTTTGGGTGTGTTTTTGTTGTTGTTTTATGCCTTTTGGTTTTTTTTGTTTTTTGTTTTTTGTTTTGTGATGGGGTTGCTTACTATGTTATCCAGGCCAATCTCAAACTCGTGGCCCCAGGTGATCCTCTCACCTTATCCTTCCAAAGTGCTAGGATTACAGGCATGAGCCATCACGCTGGATCTGAAGCTGAATTTAATTTCTATCATTTATCTAAAAGTCTTCAAAAGAAAAGTCACTAATTTTTGTTACCTGCTTTACTCTTTCAGAAACTAAATTTCAGCATTTGAAACTAGAAACTATTTTCAGAAATTAAATCTTAGCTTTGAAATTAAATACCAGCTTTTTTTCGGGAGAATAAAGAATTATGAATAAATGAACTATGACTTTTTAAAAATCCCAGTGTACACTGAAAAGATTTATTAGATTGTATACAATTTCTAGGCAGGGCATAGTGGCTCACGCCTGCAATCCCAGCACTTTGGAATGCCAGAGAAGGGAGATCACTTGAGCCCAGGAATTTGAGACCAGCCTGGGCAACAAGGTGAGACCCTGTCTCTAGTAAAAATATAAAAATTAGCCGGGTGTGGTGGTGGGCATCTGTAATCGCAGCTGCTCAGGAGGCTGAGGCAGGATAATTGAATTGCTTGAACCTAGGAGTTGGAGGTTGCAGTGAGCTGAGATTACGCCACTGCATTCCAGCCTGGATAACAAGAGCAAAACTCCATCTCAAAAAGAACCCGTCCAGGTACAGTGGCTCACACCTGTAATCCCAGCCGTTTGGGAGGCCGAGGTGGGTGGATCACCTGAGGTCAGGAGTTCGAGACCAGCCTGGCCAACATGATGAAACTCTGTCTCTATCAAAAATACAAAAAAATTAGCCAGGCATGGTGGCCCACACCTGTAATCCCAGCTACTGAGGAGGCTGAGGCGGGAGAATCACTTGAACCCAGCAGGCGGAGGTTGCAGTAAGCCAAGATTGTGCCACTGCACTCCATCCTGGGCAACAGAATGAGACTCAGTCTCAAAAAACCAAACAAAGATAAACATTAGAGGAGGAAAAAAACTATTTCTGATACTGAAATTGTTTATTTCATTGGAATTTAGCCAGCAGCGCCTTGAAAAATATGATTTAAAAATGGGATTTGAAAAGAAAACTGGCCTTGGAGTCAACCATAGGTCCAAATCCTAGTAACAATTACTTAACAGTTTTATGACATCTAGTAAGTTATTTGTCCTCTTTGAGCCCCATGAAAATGGGGATTAATAGTACTTATATGAGCAATATTATATGTAAAGTGTGTAAAACAGCATTTGGCACCTACTAAGTGCTTAATAAATCTTCTAGTATTGATTATTTTATCTAAAAATCACACATATAGAGTAATAATATTAAAGCAATTTAATTTAAAAATCTGAAAGCTTAAAATAGCCTCCAAATAGCCATCTGCTAAGGTAGATTGACATGTGTACCAAATAAAGAACCTTAATTTATTTTTAAATATATATTATGTTTCAGGCTGATGAATTGACAAAATAAAATTTTTAATTATTGATGGGGAAAAGAAGGAAAACTGTGTTTCAGGATGGACTTAAAAGTGTATCCATTTATGTTTAAATAACATTGGGTGTTTTTTAGCAGGGGATGGGGAGGCAGGAGTGGGGGACGTTGCTGTTGTTGTTTGAGACTGAGTCTCGCTCTGTCACCCAGGCTGGAGTGGAGTGGTGCAATCTCGGCTCACTGCAACCTTCACCTTCCAGGTTCAAGCGGTTCTCCTGCCTCAGCCTTCCGAGTAGCTGGGACCACAGGCATGCGCCACCACGCCCAACTAATTTTTGTATTGTTAGTAGAGATGAGGTTTCACCATGTTGGCCTAGTCTTGAACTCCTGACCTCAGGTGATCTGCCCACCTCAGCCTCCGAAAGTGATGGGATTACAGGCGTGAGCCACCATGCGCAGCCTACTTAAATAATGTTTTTTATAATACAGAGAATTTATATTATGTAATTTATAATAGAGAATGTCTAAACCGTAGCCACTAACTACATGTATCCATTTAAATTCAAGTTCCTCCAGCTTACTGGCTACATTTCAAGTGTTCAATAGCCATTTGTAGTGAGGGCTACCATATTAGATAGCATGAGTATATAGCATTTCCATTGTCACAGAAAGTTCTGTTGGACAGTGCTGATGTAAAGGTTGGAAAAGGATTTTTTTAAATGAGTACTTAATGAAAATAGTCATTTAAATTGGTAAACTGGATCATAAATCACAAAATTATTTGCCTTTGATATATAATATTAGTTGCCATTTAAGAGATACTAGCTAAGTGTCAGATTCAGTCTAAATGGTTTATAGTCATTTTCTCTTCCTCTTATTTCATCCTTGTATAAGGAATTCTGTAAGGCAGATACCTTAATCTTTGTTTGATGGTTGGAAAAATTGAGGTTAATTTAATCTCTCAGAATCATAGCTAAGTGGCTGAGCCAAGATTTGAATCTAAGTCTGTCAGACTCTACTGCTCCCATTCTTAAGGCTTTGCTCTTAACTGTTGCACTCCTTGCCATATATTGCACTTCTCCTGTTCTTCCCCAAAAATATTATTAATCACATTTGAGTATTGCATTCCAAAAATTTTAAATGCATTTCTAATTCTTAGAAGAATTCTAAGAACCTCGTTAGGTAGATATTATCTCTTTTTGTAGATATGGGAACTCAAGCTGAGAGTAGCTAAATAACTTGCCAAAGACATTAAAGCTTGTAAGTGAGAAGGGACCTAAACTCATTATCTGGAGTTGTAATGCCTATTCTAATTTTGGTTTTGGTTTGTTTGTTTTTTGAAGCAGTCTCACTCCATCACGCAGGCTGGAGTGCAGTGGTACAATCACACCTCACTGCAGCCTCTTAACTCCCAGGCTCAAGCAGTACTCCCACCTCAGCCTCCCCAGTAGCAGGTCAAAAACATTTAGCTGGGTGTGTTGTCACAGGCCTGTGGTCCTAGCTACTCAGGAGGCTGAGGTGGGAGGGTCTCTTGAGCAGGTGATCAAGGCTACAGTGAGCTGTGATTGTGCTACTGCGCTCCAGCCTGGACAACAGAGAGACCCTGCCTCAGAAAAAGTAAGAATAATAAAAAATTTACAAATGCATTTATTTCTTATTTTTAAATAGTGATGTGATCTTCAAAGAAGTTTTATCAGTTATTTAATCCTTTGTATTATTACTACTCTAATCTGTTTTGAACGAATAATAATTTGTAGACCTCTTTGTTTTAGGAGACAGTTCCCATGTTATACGCAGCAGATACTTACGGAGCATTGTAATGAAGTGTGGTTCTGTAAATTCTCTAATGATGGCACTAAACTAGCAACAGGATCAAAAGATACAACAGTTATCATATGGCAAGTTGATCCGGTATGTACCCCAATATGAGTGTTTATATTGCAAAAGGGGGTGATTTTGAATCTAATTCATTGATTTCATATTTTTAAGTATGCATGTATCAGTAGTAGTATTTTCCAACAGCATTTTTTGTCATCTTTCTTACATCTTCATGTGTTGTATAGATAATATATGTAAGTTAATATTATCAACATTATTTATGTACTAGTGATAATCCTAAATCTGTGTATGCATTATCTAATATTCTGAAAAACTCTGAGGTGCTAACATCTCCTGTATTCATATGAGGAAGCTGAGGTAGAAATTAAATGCTTTGACTCTCACAGCTAGTAAATGGTAAAGTTTGACTCAAATCCAGGAATATCTCAACTCCAAACCCACTGCTGTTAACATCTCTGCCAGTTTATATCGTTAATACTTGGTTGAACGATTAGGCCAGGCCCGGTGGCTCATACCTGTAATCCCAGCACTTTGAGAGACTGAGACAGGAGGATCAGTTGAGCTCAGGAGTTCAAGACCAGCCTGGGCAATATAGGGAGAGTCTGTCAAAACAAAAAATTAGCCAGGATGGTTATATACACCTGTAGTCCCAGCTACTTGAGAGGATGAAGTGGGAAGATCACTTGAGCCCAGGAGGTGGAGACTACAGTAAGCTATGATCTTGACACTGCACACTGGAGCCTGGGCAACAGAATGAGACACTGTCTCAAAAAAAAAAAAAAAGAAAAAGAAAGAAAGATTAATACAATATCCATTCTGTCCCAAGCACAAGTTAGAAAAAGACTCATTACTCTTTTGCCTTCTGAAGCCCAATATTATCTTGTATGATTGGTGGACCTTGTGTATGCCCTCCTCACCTTGTTTTCCCATTGATATATAAAGAATTTTATTTTGGATTTAAAATTCTAAATTCCCTCTAAAATCAGATAAATGTGTGTTTATAACCAAATGACCTATGAATTTGTTGTGAGTAATAAGTATTTTCATTTATTTCAACTAGTTGAACATTTATCAAGTGATCAAAGCACATGACTCCAGATAGGTTTAGGACCTATATTTGGTTTAGGAGTCATTCACATAAAATAAACTTATTTTCAAGTTTAGAATTAAAATATGATATTAGCCCAGAATAAAAGTTTTGGGCTCCCATGTTGACAAAAACAGAAAAGGGAAGCCATAGATGGAAGTAATTTTTTTTTGTCTAAGACGGTGTCTCACTCTGTTGCCCAGGCTGGAGTGCAGTGGTATGATCTTGGCTCACTGCAACCTCCACCTCCTAGGTTCAAGAGATTCTCATGGCTCTGCCTCCCAAGTAGCTGGGACTATAGGCATGCACTACTACGCCTGGCTAATTTTTGTATTTTTAAAGTAGAGACGGGGTTTCACCATGTTAGCCAGGCTAGTCTCATACTCCTGACCTCAGCTGATCATCCACCTCGACCTTCCAAAGTACTGGGATTACAGGTGTGAGTCACCACTCCCAGCCTAACAGTTCTTTTTAGAAGAGAATTGAAGTTGAGAGCACAGAGCAAGTCTTGCATACCTATATTTTACGAGCAATGAAGAACTGTAAATAAGATACATTCTTTACCATAAAGCAGTGGTTTTTTACCTTTTTTTGGTACCCCTTGTCTCTTTGGCAGTTTGGCAGACCTTATGGTCTTTTTCTCAGAATATGTTTAAATGCATAAACCAAAGCACATAGCAAGGCCAAATATATGTTATGTATTCATAATTAAGGAAAGCCAATTATATTGATACATAGTTATTAACATAATACAAAAAACATTTTTTAATGCTTTATTAATGTATTACATAGGCTGGGCGCAGTGGCTCAGGCCTATAATCGCAGAACTTTGGGAGGCCGAGGCGGGCAGATCACGAGGTCAAGAGATGGAGACCAGCCTGGCCAACATGGTGAAACCCCGTCTCTACTAAAAATACAAAAAAATGAGCTGGGCGTGGTGGCGTGCACCTGTAGTCCCAGCTACTCAGGAGGCTGAGGCAGGAGAATTGCTTCAACCCGGGAGGCGGAGGTTGCAGTGAGCCGAAGTCGCGCCACTGCACTCCAGCCTGGCACCTGGTGACGGAGTGAGACTCTGTCTCAAAAAAAAAAAAATGTATTACATAATAAATTCTAGCAGCAGATATAAGTATCAGAATTTTGAAGTAATGAGCATAAATATCTGCAACAACTGTAATATGATATGAAAAGATTTAAGATTTCTGTTGTTAATGGAGTTACCAAATACCACCTAATTGACTATACTACCTAGTATACTACCTACCACTACCTAATATATTACCTAATATAATTACTAACATACCCAATACTGCTAATACTACCTTGTTAATTGCCTGCATATAAGAATGAAGGAAATACCAAATTTCAGGCTGTGTTTAATGAAAATAGAGATGTGTCTTTTTCCCATTTAAATTCATAGATCCCTGATTCTGTTCCATTCTCGTAGATCTCAAGTTAAAAATCCCTGTGAAAAGAATGTATACAGTTTAAACGAAAACAAAACACATTGAAATAAGGATGATACATAATAGATAATACATAAAGTATGAAACCACAAGGGAGCTTTACTGTGCATCACACAGTTGACAGCAGGAAAGGGGCATTCTAGGAAGAGAGGAAAACCTCTTGCCCTCCTCTCCCCCTCCAAAAAAAAATAAGAATATGGGATGAGTAATGGCAGAGTGGGAGATTAGACTAGAAAAAGAGTTTGGGATCAAATCATGGCCTTTGCATACTACTCTAGTTCTGTTTTCATTCAGCGGTCATTTATTTGCATGATATCTGAAAAAGAAGGCAGTAATACCAAAACTGTGCTTTACTAAGTTTTTCCTAGTAGCAGTGTGTAAGAGTCCCCTTTCATTTAGCCAGCATTTGTTAAACACCTGCTGTGTGCCAGGTCTTCTGCTGTAGACAGACTAAGCACATTGTAATACACTGTATTTGTTCTATAGTGGGTGCTACAGGAGCTCATAAAAGAAAGCCTCCTGGAACTGGAAAGCTAGAGAAAGTAAGAAAAGTAAATGTTAGATGAAGAAGAGGTAAAGAACTATTTAGACAAAACTAGTTAGGCTAGGCCCTTGGGTAAAAGAATGCATAGCATGGCATTTGGGTGGCTTCGGGGAAGAGTTTTGGGTAGAGTAGGAGTCGAAGTTCAGTAGCATCCAGATCAAGGAGGAGCTTTTGTATTCTTTGCTAAAAGTTTAGACTCTTACGCCAGTGTTTCTCAGCATGTTTTTGTCAGAATAATGGATATACAGAATGAAATAAATGTTAAATGTAAAAGGCTTCTGTTGCCAGATTATCTTGGGAAATGCAGAGTTAATGCTTACATTCCAAAATGAAACAGAGGCTTTTAGAGACCATAATTTTTAAATAGCTGAAGTACAGTGAGTCCTCTGGGACTGTTTAACTCTTTTGGTATGATGGTATTTTTGTTATGTCAAATACTGTCTGAAGAAATTATAAGAAGATATATGCTCTTTTGGCTGGGTGCGGTGGGTCACACCTGTAAGCCCAGCACTTTGGGAGGCCGAAGTGGGTGAGTCCACCTGAGATCAGGAGTTTAAGACCAGCGTGGTCAACAGGGATGAAACCCCATCTCTACTAAAAATTCAAAAATTAGTCTGGCATATTGTTGCATGCCTGTAGTCCCAGCTACTTGGGAGGCTGAGGCAGGAGAATTGCTTGAACCCAGGAGGCAGAGGTTGCAGTGAGCTGAGATCATGCCACTGCACTTCAGCCTGGGCGACAGAGCAAGACTTCATCTCAAACAAAATACATATATATGCCCTTTTGAACGTGTGTGTGTCTGTATTTTTTTAATGGAGAGGAAAAAAAGAATACATTTAAGAGAGCCTTAAAAATTGAGTTGATGTGATTCCAGTGCCTACTTTGCTTTAACAGTTTTTCTTTGCCTTAAAAAAAATGAATTTTATCCATTTCCCCCAAAATCCAAGCAAAGTCATGTAGGCTTCACGAACATGTTATTTCCACGTTGAATATATTAGTATAAAAGTACTTTATACTCGTGAAGATAAAGCATTAATATTTTTCTTTTCAACTTTATCTTTTATAGGATTATATTTTTTTCATTCAAGTACCTAAAACAGTTTTTGAGTGAAATATTTCTTTTTCTTTTTTAATTGAGACAGGGTCTTGCTCTGTTGCACCACTACGCCAGACTAATTTTTGTATTTTTAGTAGAGATGGGGTTTCACCCCTGTTGACCACGCTGGTCTTGAACTCCTGACCTCAGGTGGACTCACCCACTTCGGCCTCCCAAAGTGCTGGGCTTACAGGTGTGACCCACCGTACCCAGCCAAAAGAGCAGTGGTGGAATGTCGGCTCACTGCAACCTCCACTTCCCGAGTTCAAGCGAGTCTCCTGCTTCAGTCTCCTGTGTAGCTGGGATTACAGGCACACGCCACCATGTCGGGCTAATTTTCATATTTTTAGTAGAGACAGGGTTTCACCATGTTGGCCAGGCTGGTCAAAACTCTTGGCCTCAAGAAATTCACCTACCTCAGCCTCCCAAAGTGCTGGGGTTACAGGGATGAGCCACCGCACCTGGCTAAGTTAAATATTTCTAAAGGAGTTTGTCTTCAGTTGAAAAGCAAATCTTTGTGTTTATCTGGGGTAGTACTGTGAATGGAAATTTGTTCCTGGAAGATCTTGAGCTAGTCAAGAAGACTTAACTTGCTTAGCAAATTATTTAAACCACTTTGACCTAATGATACTACTGATCTAATACAAATACCTCATGCCTCTTACCTCCTTCCAAAAGAAGAATCAAAAGTAGTCACATTTAATTTTAAATTTAATTTTAACTATTTAATTTTGTCAAAACAATGATGATTTGGACTAGATAATTGTACGAATGAGAAACTTAGAGCTCAGTGAAGAAACAAGAGCATAAACATAATCCATTTTGCAGTGACATTTCTCAGGAGAGGAGGAATCTCCAAGCTAATTTTACCAGACTAGTTCCCAACTTTTTTCAGCTGCTTGTGTGTCATTCGTTGGAATTTTCCCCCTGCCCAGGCTCAAAGCTAAACTCAACAAATCTTAAGACTGAAGTCTAAAACTTACTGTTTCTTCCCACCTTTAGCCAAATTCTTCATCTGTTTGTTGTTAACATCCATCCCTGTCCCCTAAACCAGAAATCTGGAGGTTGTCTTTGAACATTTATTGTTACATTCTGTCATGTCATTTTTATCTCCACAATATCTTTCTTTAAAAAAATAAGCGTGTCTCACTGTGTCCAGGTTGGTCTTGAACTGCAGGACTCAAGCAGTCCTCCAGCCTCTGCCTCTGAAAGTACAGGCATGAGCCATAGTGCTCAGCCCAAAATATCTTTTGATCCTGACCTCTTTTAGTCCTTACCATCTTACATTAGGGCCTCATTTTTTGGGAACTAACTGTGAACTATGGCTCATTATGGTTCTATTGTTTCGTTCCGGTTTGCTTATTCTGTATCTGTTCTTTCCGACTCATCTTCCACATTGTTATCCTAGTTATCTTCCTAAAGCCAAATATCATACTATATATTCCCTGGCTTACAAATTGTAAGTGGCTTTTCACACACACACGAAAAATGTAACCCTTAGCTTAAAACAAACATGTCAACTCTTGTTACCTTGTCACTTGCCACGTCTATATTTGCATTTCACAGTTCAGCCCGCATAGCGTACAATATGGGCTTTTAAGTGAGGCAGCCCAGATTCAAATCCCCGTTGCACTACAAACAGGCACGTTTCTAACCTTTCTAAACCTTCATTTCTTTCCCTATAATATGGGAGAGGGGATAATATCCTAGATTTGTGAAGATTAAATGAAGTATTGTTTGTGAATGGTGCTAATACTGGTTAGCATTAATAAGTGGTAGCTTTGCTGGTAGCATTGTAAACTGGTATAACCACTTGGAAAAGAGTTTGGCAGTTTCTCAAAATGTTAAATAGTTAGCATACGACCCAGAAATTCAACTACTATGTATATACCCAAGAGAAATGGAAACATATGTCTACACAAAAACTCATACATATTCATAGCAGCATTATTCATAATAGCCAAAAAGTAGAGAAATAGCCCAAATGTTCATCAACTCATGAATGGATAAATAAAATAATTATACCGTTAACTATTACTCAGCAATAAAAAGAGATGAGATACTAATACATTCTGTAACATGGATGAACCCTGAAAACATGCTAAGTGAAAAGCCAATTAAAAGACCATATCATGTATAAGTCTATTTATATGAAACATCCAGAATAGGCAATAGAGACAGAGACAGAAAGTAGTGGTTGCCAGGGGCTGCAGGGAGGGGTGTGACGACTGCTGATGGGTAGGAGGTTTCTTTGGAAAATTATGAGAATGTTCTAAAATTAGATGGTGAGATGGTTGCACAACCCTGAATATGCTAAAATATACTGAGTTGTATACTTTAAAAAGATGAATTTTATGGTAAGTTATATCTCAATGAAGTTGTTTAAAAATACGTAAAAGATAGCTTTTATTATACCCATCTGTTTTCAGTTGCCTTGAAAGCTTTCTAAGGGCAAATTCAGTATATCTTTTTACATATATTAAAAATACAAATATATCTCTGTGTTTTCATGTAGCAACACAATGACTTACTTGTATATAGTAAATGCTTAATAATATAGTATAGTAGATGATTAATAGATTTTGCAATGTGAATGAATCTTTATGAAGCAAGCTATTAAAGGGAAAATTGGTCTGAAAATTTCCTCAGTTAAATTATCAAAGTACTTCTTTGTAGTTATTTAAGTTCTTGCACCAAAAAATGACTTTAGTGACAGGAGTTAACTGAGTTGTCTGTTTTCCCTCCTAGGATACACACCTGCTAAAACTGCTTAAAACGTTAGAAGGACATGCTTATGGCGTTTCTTACATTGCATGGAGTCCAGATGACAACTATCTTGTTGCTTGTGGCCCAGATGACTGCTCTGAGCTTTGGCTTTGGAATGTACAAGTGAGTGAGTTCCATCTTTGGTTTAGCGTTTAAGTACAGCATAGCCATAACATACGTAGTCATTATGACTTTATTGATTTATATAACAGAACCATTCAACCTAAATTACTATAATCTATCTCTTAGTTATTCAAGTAGAGCCCAAGTTTCCAGATTTATCAATTTAAATATTATGCTGAGTAATACAGTTTTGAAAGAATGATCAGTAAATATTTTCAGGATGTTTTGCTTTGTCCTGTAGGAATTGATACTATTTACTGTGGTTCCTCAGGAAAGATTTTATAGTGGTTTCATAGTTTCACAATTGTACATTAGACCTACCTTTGAAATGCAAAAGGTCAGCATTAAACCAAATTTTCCGTTCTAATGGCAGTTACACCATCTCCTTACCTATATTTAATTTACTAACCTAGTTTAGTGAAGCTAACTGATGTTTTCAGTACTTACAACTAAGGGCTTTATTGCTGGATTTTTTTTTGAGACAGAGTCTCATTCTGTTGCCCAGGCTAGAGTGAAGTGGTGTGATCTCAGCTCACTGCAGTCTCCAACTCCTAGGTTCAAGCGATTCTCCTACCTCAGCCTCCTGAGTAGCTGGGATTACAGGTGCCCACCACGCCTGGCTAATTTTTGTACTTTTAGTAGAGACAGCGTTATACCGTGTTGCCCAGGCCGGTCTCGAACTCCTGGCCTCAAGTGATCCGCCTGCCTTGGCCTCCCGTATTGGGATTACTGGCATGAGCCACTGCTCCCGGCCTGTTGCTGTTTATATATGAAAATTTGAATTTTATGCAGGATCCCATTTTAGGAAAAATCAACATTTGGTTCAGTTTTTTATTTACATTCTGTGTTTTTAGAAACTCTGTAGTTACAATATTAAGACTGCCTCACTGGTCAGACATATTTCCTTGTTTCAACTCCAGGTTTTTATTAAGAAAATTTTCAAATATTAAAGTTGAAAGAGGACAATGATGATCTGTATGCCCACCACCATAGATTCAATAACTGTTAACATTTTGTGATATTTTGCTTACACATACATGCATAGATAACATAGAAACATGCATTTGTGGCCGGTCGCGGTGGCTCACACCTGTAATCTCAACACCTTGGGAGGCCAAGGCAGGTGAATTGCAAGGTTAGGAGTTCAAGACTAGCCTGGCCAAGATGGTGAATCCCATCTCTACTAAAACTACAAAAATTTTCCAGGCATGGTGGCAGGTGCCTGTAATCCCAGCTACTTGGGAGGCTGAGGCAGGAAAATCTCTTGAACCCAGGCGACAGAGGTTGCAGTGAGCCAGGGCGACAGAGTAAGACTCCATCTCAAAAACAAAATAAAGGAAACATGCATTTGTACTTATATTTATATACATACCTAAAACATTTGAAAGTAAATTAGATATTTTGCCCTAAATACTTGAGCATGTATCTTTTAAAAAATAACATTCTACATAGTCAAACACTATGATAGCTAAGAACATTGGCTATAATTCTCTAATATCTAGTACTCATGATCAGAATTTACAGTTGTTCCCAAAATGTGTTTTAAACCATTTTTGCAAAATCACTATTTAATCAATGTTGTATTTGTGATTGGGTTCAGGGAGGTGGCTAAACATAGAGTATTAAAATGGCTTTTTCTCAGTAAAACAGAACTTGAAGTAAGTCTGACCTAAAAGATCAAAAAAACTTTTTCCATTAAAGCTTTCTTTTCACCTTCCAAAGGCGAAAGTATGTAGTCTTAATCCTGTAATAGAGATTTAACGTAGAGTGCCTTTGTAGTCTTCCTTTGACCAATTTTGAATTTCTAAACAGTTAAACTATGTTCTAATGTAATTTTCATTGTGTAGGACTTTATATACTTAAACTTGTTCCAAAAGGGTGATCTTTTCATCAGTTTTCAGATTTCTTTAATCATTTCCTAAATTAGAAAAATTCTTACTAATCTACTAACCTCCTGTACTCACTATTCATAGCATAATGAGAGAAGACAAACCATTTCTGCCTTCAGAACTTAGTGTGTTAATATATTTGTCAATGGAAAATGCCAGGAATTTAGCTATTGCTGTGTATTTGTGCTCTAAACTTTTAACTGTTTGTATCAGTCAACCCAAAAGTAAATAGGGAGAGTAGTTAACAGTTTGGGGAAAGGATTTACTTTGAACACTTTTTTCCCAGTGTAAAGGAGACCTGGTTTTCTGGTTTTGTGCCATTTGCTTTTAGTATTTGGCCCCATTTCCTAATCATACCCTTTGTTTTCACTCTTTTATTTCTACTTTTGATTACCCGTTTCTCACAGGAAAACTATGCCCATGTACTTTTTATTATACCAAGGGCAGCTATTATCTCTCAGATCCTGTTTCTAATCCGTGAACAAAATGGAATCAAGACTAGATTAAATGGTATGTGGTGTATACCTTCTAAGTTGAGTAACTCAGAAAATGTAACAAGAGGTTACCTGAGGGTTGTAACCACTAAATATTCTTACTTAGTTAGAAATGCCATGGAATGGCTGTGTTAAACAGTACAAAGGTTTCTTTCTATTACTTTTAATTGAAAGAAGATTGTATGTCAGAAAAATGTTTTTTGCTCTCTTCCTGCCTTCCCTACTATATTGTGAATATTTGAATATGAAATTTAACATAATTTATTTAGACTGCTCTTGGCCTACTTTATGGGTATAGTTTTGCTTTTTTTTTTTCTTTTTTTTTTTTTTTGTGAGACAGAGCCTCACTCTGTCACCCAGGCTGGAGTGCAGTGGCACAGTCTCAGCTCACTGTAACCTCCACCTCCTGGATTCAAGTGATTCTTGTGCCTCAGCCTCTCGAGTAGCTGGGGTTACAGGCGTGTACCACCACATATGGGCACAGTTTTTTACTCATTAATCAGGTTCTTGAGAAATTGCTAATTGCATTAACTGCAGTTTTAGAATAAAATTTCTGAAGAACTTTAGACTGAGAAGTAGAAGCTCAGAAGGAATAGGCGTCTAGTCTTAGGCTTTTCATTATCTTGCTTGAGAAAAATTACATGTTTTAGTTTATGAGTATAACTGATTTAAGATGAGAGATTTGTTGAAGTTTATCTCATCTGCTCTTTGGGTTACCAATGCCAGACATTGTTTAACTCCTGGGTTTTTTGGCAAGTCCTTAATTTCTCTTCTGAGTCCTGTAGTCTTTTTTTGTAGGGGCACTTAAAACAATTCATTTCTCTAGTGAACTGGGAAACCAGCCAGACATCCGTTATTATATATATTTTTTCACATATTTCCTTTAGAGGGTTATCTTGAAGGTCTCATTTACAGTTTTATTTCCTTATAGACAGGAGAACTAAGGACAAAAATGAGCCAGTCTCATGAAGACAGTTTGACGAGTGTGGCTTGGAATCCAGATGGGAAACGCTTTGTGACTGGAGGTCAGCGTGGGCAGTTCTATCAGTGTGTAAGTGTTCAGTGCCCCCTTCCCAATGTCTCTTGATTTAAAAGCAAATTTAGTTTTGTTTAAACAATTTCCTTGACTCAGAATCTTATAAAGCATACTCTATGGGCCAGGCACGGTGACTCACGCCTGTAATTCCAGCACTTAGGGAGGCCAGGGTGGGTGAATCACCTGAGATCAGGAGTTCAAGACCAGTCTGGCCTACATGGTGAAACCCCGTCTTTACTAAAAATACAAAAATTAGCTGGGCATGGTGGTGGGTGCCTGTAATCCTAGCTACTCGGAGGCTGAGGCAAGAGTATCACTTGAACCCAGGAGGCGGAAGTTTCAGTGAGCTGAGATCGCACCACTGGGCTACAGCCTGGGCAACAAGAGCAAAACTCTGTCTCAAAAAATAATTAATTAATTAATTAATTAATTAAAATAAAATATACTCTATGAAGACCTACTTTGCCATCATCCTAGACAAGCACTCTCCAATAGAATTTTCTGGGTTATTTTTTCCTTTCTTTTAAACACTTCAAATGTTTGTACAAAGTATAGACTTCGGGTTTAGTAGAACAAAAAATGTGTTTGCTAAACATATTTGTTCTTGAAAGCAAGTTTTTAATTTATAAGAATTGAAAAGAGTTTTTAAATGTCCTTTGAGATTTTTAACCCTTTGAATTTTTGTAACCAAAAAAAAAAAAAATACTGAATTCCATGAGTAGACTCCCTTTAATAGTTGAGTAATAAAAGTGGTGACAAGTGCTACCAAAGAACTTTTCAATCTTTGAGTTATCTTCTAATAAGTAGCTGCCCTAATTATTTTGGATTGTTGGAATGATAAAGATAAGTAACAGATAAAAAGTTTTATGGTAAGGTAAACTTTATATCATAAGTATTATTTATATCATAAATCATATTTTACTTGCCGTGTGGTGTCTACATAGATTCTGTGTCTCATTACAGACTCATATGGTTCCAGTACGCATGATTTTTCTTTTCTTTTCCTTTTTCCTTTTTTTTTTTTTTTTTTTTTTAAGAAACAGGGTTGTGCTCTCTGTCACCCATGCTGGAGTACACTGGTATGATGATGGCTCATTGAAGCTCAAACTTCTGGGCTCAAATGATCCTCCCGCCTTGGCCTCCCAGCATGCTGGGATTACAGGCATGAGCTACCATACCCTTCACCAGATCAATTTTTTAAACTTAAACAAGATAAATAATTTAATTTAGCTAAAACAAGTTATCAGGTTTTTTTATTAAGCTGGTTTGGAACACATGGATTTTGGTGTTGTATTATCTCAATATGGTTATAAACAGTTCTTAATTCTCCGAGTGCAAGATGATCGTGTATGTTTCTGCTGAGTTTGCTGTCCTATACAGTGTTTAAACCATCAAAATACAAGATTATCTAACTTACAAAATGGGAAGGGTAATTCTTCTCAGAACTGTGGTTATTCAATGAAATGATTACTATAAGAGCTTTCATCTGTAGAGCACATTACAAATTTGGTAAATTTTTGAAAAATGTGGTTAATAGATTCCTCCAGTCTGTGTAAAGCTGTAAAATGTTTTAGAAATCCTTTTCCATTTCACACCTCCTAAATATTACAGGACAAATTCCAGTATAGTGAATTTTAAAGGAACATTTACATTATTTTCTAAGAAAAGTAAGTCCTTACTTGGAATTTAGGGACTGTTCCTTTCTTTTTATTATGTATGCATGGTGAGTTATTGAAGGGAAGATAGAGCTACAGTGTCTTTCCACTTTCTCTTAAGTATTGTTGTAATGAAATTTGACCTATATTCAAATTTTCATGTTAAAAATACTTCTGGAACAATTAGGTTGAGATCAGTCTCAGGAAAAATAAACCTATTACTAAAAGATATTGTGAAGGGAGTTTTTTGGTTCTTGTATTTGCTTTCTGAGTGCTATTGAGTAATTAAGATAATAGTAGTTTTTTCTTACTCAGGATTTAGATGGTAATCTCCTTGACTCCTGGGAAGGGGTGAGAGTGCAATGCCTTTGGTGCTTGAGTGACGGGAAGACTGTTCTGGCATCAGATACACACCAGCGAATTCGGGGCTATAACTTCGAGGACCTTACAGATAGGAACATGTAACTATTTTTTGTTTCCATTAAACAACAATTATCTGATTTATCTTAAAATGTGTAGTAGAACTTGCTTTTTTGGAGAACAGTTTTTATTATGTTTTTTGTTTTGGTTTGCTTGGCAATTTGGATTGGTGGTCACATGGTACTTAGTAATCATTAACTCAGATTCTTCTCAATTGAAATATAGTATGTAATAGAGATTATAGGCAAAAAAAAAAGATTACAGGCAAAATTGTCATACTTAAGCTAGCACATCTTCTATATTGATAATTTGAATGTCTTGACTCTTAATATGTTGCTTTTGACAAATTATTTCTGGTTACAGAGTACAAGAAGATCATCCTATTATGTCTTTTACTATTTCAAAAAATGGCCGATTAGCTTTGTTAAATGTAGCAACTCAGGTATGTTTATTAATACAATTTTCTGAAAATTTTGGCTTAGTACAATTTTTATTCTGTTATTTTCAGTGTATTTATATTAACAAAATTGCTTACCCTTAAATTTTATTGCATGTGTTTGATACTTAAATGTATATAACCAACCATAAATTTGTCAGCATATTGGTGTTTTGCATGATAGAAAATGAAGATATTTCATCAGGCAAAGGGATATTTACAGATACTTTTTAAAATTTGTTTGAGCTGAGGTAGAGTAAATATCTGTATTCTCCTTTGCCTGCAGGGAGTTCATTTATGGGACTTGCAAGACAGAGTTTTAGTAAGAAAGTATCAAGGTGTTACACAAGGGTTTTATACAATTCATTCATGTTTTGGAGGCCATAATGAAGACTTCATCGCTAGTGGCAGTGAAGGTAAATTGTGTCCCTATCAGTTTACATATATTAATAATAAAGTCTGTAATTCTCAATTTGTGAAGGCAGTCATATCTCCAAGAAAATTCAAGGTAGTAAGTTAAAATTCTTTTATTTATCCAATACACTGTTAATTTCCCTCTGTGATGACCTAAGGCCCCCCTATTGTCACGAATTGTCGCATACTGTCATGTATTACTTTCTCCTTTTCTGTAATGACCTAAGCCCTTTCTGTTGTCATAATACACAATCATAATCAGCAGTACTTATTCTGACCACATAGCAGTATGTTTGGAGCATGTATCAC
The DNA here is from genome assembly GCA_004027715.1 of Plecturocebus donacophilus. NCBI lineage: Eukaryota > Metazoa > Chordata > Mammalia > Primates > Pitheciidae > Plecturocebus > Plecturocebus donacophilus. Next base: position 35,367 of record PVKP010004726.1, read on the forward strand.
ATCAAGATTTAGTTAAATTATTATACTTTCATATGTTGACTTGTTTTTTCATGAGACTGATGGTTTTTAAGGGTTGATAGTAGTTGAAAAATCAAGGTTAATTATAATACTTTACCTGAACTTGAACAGGTTTGGCTAGTTAGATCTTCAGTATTTCTTCAGTGGTCACCAGAGTATAATTGAGTTTGATAATTCTTAAGATTTTAGGAAAGCTGAAATTAACCACATTCTCCTACTACTGCCCTTTTGAATAAACTTGTTCTCTAAAAGTGTCAGTATTCCAGACCAGGAATACGCCTAAAGTCACTCTGATTTAAAATGTGAATTGTTTAGAAGATGCAAGCACAAATAAGTGAGGCAGTAATGAAATTTAGTATACTTTTTAAGGTGATAGGAACTTAACTAGTAGCAAATCATTGCAAATTTTCATTCAGCATATTTTTCTTGAATACCCACTATACATTTTTAGGTACTATAAAAGCAAATTATTTATTTGCTTTTTTTGACAAATTATTTTTTTGGCACTTTTTTTGGCCAGGCATGTTGGCTTACACCTGTAATCCCAACACTTTGGAAGGCCTAGGTGGGAGGATTGCTTGAGGCCAGGAGATCCAGACCACCCTGGGCAACATGGCTAGACATTGTCTCTACAAAAAGTAAAACATATATACTGAATCTGGTTTTATAAGATAGGCCAAGGAATTAGATTATGTTATGTTCCATTTATTGTATAAGATGTTTATATCCCTATCTTAACAAAAAACTGATCTCAATAGATAAGAGGATCATAAAGTGAAACATGAGTTTTTCCTTTAGGAATAAGGCTGCCAGGTACGGTGGCTCACGCCTATAATCCCAGCACTTTGGGAGGGAGGCCGAGGCAGATGAATCACAAGGTCAGGAGTTTGAGACCAAAAAAAGGAAAAAAAAAAAAAAAAGGAATAAGGCATATTTAAGGATTTGGGCAAAGAGAGACATTTAGAGATTTAGAGTTTTCACATCAAGCATATAAATTCATCTATTCTTTTTTTTTTTTTTTTATAGAGTTTTCACATCAAGCATATAAATTCATCTATTCTTTTTTTTTTTTTTTTTTTTTTTTAATACAATGGCATGATCTTGACTCTGCAACCTCTGCCTCATGGGCTTAAGCAGCCCCTCCTTCCTCAGCCCCTCAAGTAGCCCTAACTAATTTTTGTGAATTTTATAGAGATAGGGTTTCACTGTGTTGCCCAGGCAGATCTCAAACTCCTGAGCTCAAGCCATCCACCTACCTCGGCCTCCCAAAGTGCTGGGATTATAGGCATGAGCTATCATACCCAGCCTGAATTCATCACTTCTTTCTTTCCACCAAAACTCAGTGTCAGATGGGATTGGGAGGAAAGAAGAGTAGTTTGTTAGGTAGCAATTGGGAATTTACTTTTTTCCAGTCAGGAAATTTACTTTTTTCTACTACTTCTAGATTCTCCATTGTTTTTTTGTTTTGTTTTGTCTGTTTGTTTTTAATATATGGAAGGAGATAACAGACATCCATTAGTTTCTAATTAAATTTTCCTGTTGTCTAAATATGTTAAGCCTTCTTGCTTTTTGATTTCCCCCAAAAGATGTCTTCTCTCATGCTCTATTCAATCCTGCTTCTGGTAGATTTTCTTTCTCCTAATTATGCCTCAGAATCCCTTACAGCTCTTTCTAAAAATATGGACCATAGAGGTACTTAAAATTATGTTTGGCTGCCATTATCCCTAATAAAGCCAAACCTTTTTTTAAGCCCAAACTAACTTAGAACCAACCCTGATGGATACTATAATTAAACTACATTATCTTCTCATTTAGGGCTAAAAATTAGACAACTGTCAAGTACGGAGATTAGTCTTCTCATGACTCAAGTGATTTAGAATGGTTTTGAAAATGTTTTGAACATCAATCAGATATAGTGAATATATAATTAATAATTAAGAAACCTTTTCCCAAAAACAATTATACTGCTACTCAACTCTTTTCATTGTGTTGGCAATATGTAGAAAAACTGGACTGACTTTTTACCTTTTCATGAACAGTAGATTTCCCAGATTGATACAGCAAGCAGAGCTTGATGATAAAGCCTGTCATTTTGACCCTAATTACTTCAAATCCTGTTTTTCCTACCTTTCAGTAAATATACTCCTTGCACATATGTTCACAAAGACATTTTCCTCCAAATAGAGAAATATTTCAGTTGCATTCGTACTTTGACCCTGTGATCCTTCTCCTTGTGGACCTCTTCAGTTTAGGAAGGACATACAGCTAATCCGTCTTTTCTCTTTTTCTTTTTTTTTTTTTTTTTTTGTAATTTCTTTTCATATAAGAAAAAAAATATTTTCAAAATTTTTTGAGCAGCAGATACTTCTAAAGAGATAAATTCAGTCTTTTAATTGATGCCTTTTAGCTTTTGCTTCACACATACACACACAAAAAGTTCAGATACAGTTCTAGCTTTTTATCTTCATGTCAGAAATTTCGAAGCTAAGGTGCATTCTCTGAGGTTTCCTCAGTGGCAGTACAGCCACTGACAGTTTGCACATTGGCCACATACTGAACATATCATCAAGTTAAACACCTTTCTAATTTGCTCTTGGATTCTCTCCTCTGTTCAAGAACCATCACCTGTACTTAATCTCTTCACAATAATAAATGGTGTTTATTCCAAACACCTTTCCACATACAAATATATTTAATCCTCATAACAACATGATATGAGGTAAGTATCCCCATTTACAGCTGAAGGGTTGTATTGCCCAAAGTTACACAGCTAGTCTGTTGGAGGAAGGATACAATCTTGGGTAGTCTGATTCCAGAGCACATACTCTCAACTGATACTCTTTATACTATGGCTAGCTTTTTTAAGATTAGTTAATTACAAAGAAACAAAGCTGTAGGGGATTTTGATTGTTGTGGTACTTCATGAGATTATACTCTACAAAGCCATATGAGGCAGATAAGGGACCATTGTCTAGACTCACTAGTAAGCTCTTGAGCAGGGCTGCCTGGATTTGAATCCCAATTTTGCCATTTACTAGCTGTTAACCAGGAGCAAACCATTTAACCATAACCCATGTTTCAATCACCATTAATAAGAGGTTAAGCCAGCCAGGCACGGTAGCTCACGCCTATAATCCCAACACTTTGGGAGGCTGAGGCGGGCAGATCATGAGGTCAGGAGATCGAGACCATCCTGGCTAACACAGTGAAACCCTGTCTCTACTACAAATACAAAAAATTAGCCAGGCGTGGTGACAGGCACCTGTAATCCCAGCTACTCGGGAGGCTGAGGCAGGAGAATCGCTTGAACCTAGGAGGCAGAGGTTGCAGTGAGCCCAGATCACACCACTGTACTCCATCCTGGGTGACAGAGTGAAAAAAAAAAAAAAAAGAAAAAGGATAAGCAGAATACCCACCTTATGGGGTAGTGATGAAGATTAAATAATATACATTAAGTACTTGATACCTAGTACTTTCTAAGCACCCAATAAAGGTTTAGCTGTCATCTTCATTTTTGCGTCATTATTCAATTTGGATACATTGCTTTTCTGTCACTTCCCATTTCCATAGAGTTTATCACCATCTCTATCCTGGATTTTTTATGTTCAAAGGCCTTGATTTATAATTCTTCATTGCTCATGTATTGACAGAATATTGCAGATAGTTTTTGTGTGTGACTTGATGAGGGCTAATCATCTTTAACAGAAAAAAAGTTTATTTAAATGCTTTTTCGTAAGGTAATATGTTAAGCTATTCATGGTATATTTTCCCTTTAAGTGGTAGTAAAGAGTCCTGTTCTATGTGTGCTGAATGATAAATTTAACATCAATTAGTTGGTTTTGTTAATGTAAAACTTTTCTGTGAATTACTGTATGTTCAGATCACAAGGTTTACATCTGGCACAAACGTAGTGAACTGCCAATTGCGGAGCTGACAGGGCACACACGTACAGTAAACTGTGTGAGCTGGAACCCACAGATTCCATCCATGATGGCCAGCGCCTCAGATGATGGCACTGTTAGAATATGGGGACCAGCACCTTTTATAGACCACCAGAATATTGAAGGTAATACCATTGTACAGTGTTCCTATGTTTTGTTCAAATGAAATGTTGCTCAGCTTAATATGAAGTTAAAGCAGTTTTAAGCAGCAGTTCTTATTTGAAGTGTGGTATATTATTTTTCTCTTTTATACATTGTGTGGTATCTCAGGTCACAGAATGAGTTTAAGTAATCTAAGAGCCAATAGTGTAGTGGTTGTTTGGCGGGGGACAGTGAAGAGAATAAGCTGGAATATAATACATCATTGACATCCAGTTAGCTATATAGTAGTTTCACTTTAAAAATTTTACTGAAAATCTTGCTTCATCATGCTACCTAAATATAATATTATAGGAAGCATACATGTGAAACTAACCATACAAAATGTGAATAACTTTAGATATTAAATGTCTTGATTATGGCGTTTACTGTTTAAAAAAGTCTGTTTACACCATGCACCATACTAACATGAGTTGTATTTAATAGATAAAGTGAAGAAAGAATTAAAATTGATCATGTACCTGTGTGCCAAGCAGCATACTAATCCCTTTACATATACTATCTTGCATAAAGTCTTCATGGTCGTATAAGGGAAGTATTTTTTATCATTATTTTTAGAGGTAATGAAACTGCAGCATGGCAAAATTAATTCACTTGTTAAGTGCCTTCAGGTCTTCAAGTCTAAGTCTGAAAGGTTTTTTTCACCACGTTGAGATAGTTGGGGATGAAGAAAGACCAGAGTATAAGGCTAACAGTTAAGGGTAAAAGCTTAATTAAACATGATATCAGTACTACAGCAAAGAGGTATTGAGAAACTTCCTGTAAATGACTCTCTTAAATAGAGCATGTAAAATGTTTAGTTTGCTTAGAAGGAAGCAGTTTATCTATAAACAGATTTTTTTGTTAAGCATGTCCCACCTAAATTTTTTTTAGTGAGAAAGATGGATGACTAATTTCTCTCAGTTAAGTGATTGTCTGTGGAGAAGGGCTATCAGAGTAGTACGCATGGTTTGAAAAGTATATTCCCTACACTTTTGTCTTTGTGGTATAGACTGTAGAAGGCTTGGCCACATCTTACTGGCTGATAAGGATATGTAATCAGAGATGAGAATACAAAGCATGAAGAGCACGTGGGTCAAAAAGTTTGAGCTACTCTTCATTTGCCCAGAACCTTGAAGGGCCTTTTTATATTTGTAGATCACTACCTGACATTCTAACATTCCTCTAGTAAATAACTAAGACCAGAAATCCTTACCTTCTTGTGTTGTCCTGTTTGGGTTTCAGTCGAAGGCTTACAAACCCAGAATCTTTATAGATCTGCAACTGTGATTCAATCTGTGATTTTCTCATTTTATTAGTTATTTGAAAGTTATTTCTTCAAATAAACATACTTGGTTTAAAGAGGCAGGAAAATATTAGGTATGTAGTAACAGATTTACCCCAGAAAAGGATATGTTTTGTACCTCCACAGCAAGGGAATAAAAGTGTGCTGCTATTTGATGACTCTGACTAATGTAGATCCTCACTTTGGTGAGAGAGCCAAATTTTGGCTAATTTGTAGGATCTGGGTCCAGTTAGCAACAAGTCATTTACAGTGAAATAAAAATATTTCACTCAACAGCTCCGTTTCAAAAGAGAGAAATTTTAACTGTAGAAGTATGGACTGTAAATAAAATAAAGTTTTATTTTAACAGTAGAACTATGTATTTTTTTGAAGGATGCATAAAATGGAATAGGACAAAGTACCGATGCGTGCTACAGTGTGAATGGACCTTGAAAACAATATGCTAAGTAAAAGAAGGCAGGACACACGAGACCACATATAGTGATTCTATTTATATGGAATGGTCCAAAATAGACAAATCCGTAGACAATATAGATATAGTGGTTACTTAAAGCTTGGGGAGGTGTTTGCTAACGAATGTTGAAAATGTTCTAAAATTGATTGTTAATGATTGTATAATTCTGTGGATACACTAAAAACCACTGAATTGTATACTTCATTTTTTTGTTTGTTGTTTTTTGTTTCTGTTTTGAGACAGAGTCTCTGTCGCCCAGACTAAAGCACAGTGGCATGATCTCAGCTCATGGCAACCTCCACCTCCTGGGTTCAAAGTGCATACTTTAAATGGTTGCATTGTATAATATATGAATTATATCCTAAAGCTGTTATTCACCTCCCCCCCCGCCGAAAAAAATGGAGTAGGGCGATACTGTAGAATTTCAGACTGAGAAACTGAAAGGAGAATTAACAACTACGTAGTTAACGTTATTCTACCTTAGACTGCCAGATTTTCCTTTTTTCCTCTTTACTATTGTAACATAAAGATTTTTCTATTCTGCTGTTTCAAGGTTAATTTTAAAAGTAAGAGATTTTGAAGCCAGGCACGGCGGCTTGTCCCTATAATCCCAACACTTTGGAAGGCCAAGGCAGGCAGATTGTTTGAGCTCAGGAGTTCAAGACCAGCCAGCAACATAGCGAAACCCTGTCTCTACAAAAAATACAAAAAGTAGCCAGGCATGCTGGCATGCGCCTGTAATCCTGACTACTCAGGAGGCAGAGATGGAAGGATCACTTGAGCGCAGGAGGCAGAGGTTGCAGTGAGGCCAGATTGCATCACCAGCCTAAGTCAAAGAGTGGGACCCTGTCTCAAAAAAATAAAAGCATGAGATTCTACCATGATTGTTCAGTTGGGTTTCTTCAGTCTTCAAAATAATCATGAATTTAGATTGTATATATGGTCTAAGACATGATAGAGACACGTTGTTTTAATGAATATGATGTATCATACTCATTAAAATGAGTATATTTAATGAGTATACTAATTAAAGTATCAAGAATTTGTTTTGATTTTTTAATGTTAGTATAATTTTGTAATGTCATAATGCTAATTTTGAAACTTTCTAACTGGTAACTTTTTTCTCTCCCTCCCCTCTTTTTCCTCCCACCTTCCCCCCCCCCCATACATTTCATCTTGTCTTCATTCAGAGGAATGCAGTAGCATGGATAGTTGATGGCGAATTTGGAGCAGACGACTTCTGTTTAACTTAAAATTAGTCGTATTTTAATGGCTTGGGATTTGGTGCAAACAAACATGATTGATAGCTGGACAGACATGCTCGTCATGAAAAAAGAACCATTTCTGAAGCCCGATTGGGGCCAAACATTTACACCTTGCTTCATAGTAACCAGTTGAGATGAAGCACGTCGTTAGAACGTTGTTGGACACCATGTTGAATTATCCCCCATCGGTTGTGAAGAACTGTGCTACATTCAGGCTTACCCATTGAACTCAGTATATATATTTTTTTCCTTCCTGCCTTTTGTCTGGCAGGATACCATTCTTGTTGCTCTTCTGTGTAATGAAGTTTAAATGCTTGTTTGGAAAACTTTATTTAACAGTTTAGAAGGCTTGATAGAAAGAGTGCATTAGTCTGAAGAGTATACATTGGATAGGAAAGAATTTCCTCCTTTTGTTTTTCCAAATCTTTCCGCCTTATTTAGCTTGAGATCTTTGCAGCTTGGTTCATGGATTCTAGCCTTGCCCGTTGCGCAGTATATACTGATCCAGATGATAAACCAGTGAACTATGTCAAAAGCACTCTCAATATTACATTTGACAAAAAGTTTTGTACTTTTCACATAGCTTGTTGCCCCGTAAAAGGGTTAACAGCACAATTTTTTAAAAATAAATTAAGAAGTATTTATAGGATTAAAGTGACTTCATTTGTATACATTTGGAATCTAAACCAGCTTAAAAACAGTTTCCTCAATGACTTAAATACACAGTATAACTGATGCTCTTCTGGAATACCACATGAGACATGGTCAGAAACAGTGCTTGGAAGAACATTACACAGGAAATTCAGAGTAATGCTTTGAAGGTTTCCCCCCTTTTGTTTTATTCCTGAAGGAACATCAGTACCCAATCTTGAAGAAATTCAAGATTCAAAAGAATTTAAAATATACCAAGATGAAAGATCAGTAGTCAGTTGGTTTTCAATAAAGCTTGTTCCAAGTTTTTCTCAACTTGAGAAGTAATTTTGGTGTGATCTAGCAAAAGAGTAGAAATCAGCAGATAAAACCACTTTGGAAGTTTATAGTATAACTGAAATTATTAGAAGTCAGCAGGTTACAAACATACTTAAACTGGGATTAAAACCTCATAGTCATTTCTCTTAATTGCCCTTAATATTTTGACATATAGGGATACATAAATTTAAAGAATATTTCTTCCCAGTTTTTTCAGATATTGCCATACTGAACCTCATTCTAAACTGGTGCTTTGGATAGTCTTTCCCTCGCCCCTCCTTTTTTAGTTTAAGGAATGGTTTCCTTCATGGAAAAGCACTTTTAATTTTGGGAATTTCACATTTAAAATAAGCCAAAAGCCTGATGTTCACATTGTGCTTTTAAACTCCATAACAGCTGAATACAACATAACATAGTCTCCCTTGAAATTCCCTCCGTTTTTCAGTAGAGGATAAATAGGGTGACCCCAGCTGTTGGGAAGAGAATGGGGATACCCCCAAAATAAGATTTTGGTGAAGAAAAAGTCTTGTACTAAGTTCCCCTTTAGGCGTAGACAAGTCTATAATATAATTATGATCATGAATAAACCCCAGGATCCACAAAGGAGAGAGAAGGCTTGGATGTCAAAAATTCTCCCATTGTGGGGTGGGTGGTTGGGAATGGGAGAAAGGGAAAGTCAGGGAAGGGGAGAAGAAAGAAAAACACATTTGGCCTTAAAATAGCATGCATTCTCCCAGAAGCCCATAGTAAGAGAAAATGACAGATCGTGGTCAACAGACACTTTTATCAAATTGGTATGTAAAAGATTTCTTCAAGCTCCATTTTGCAGAGACCACCACTTAGAGAATCAATTCCTGTTTTGATACTTCTAAGTTAAAATATATGTTACAGTTTATCTGGTACTTCATTTTTCTTAACTAAAATTACTTTTTACTTTACACTTGAATAAAAATCTTCATTGGTAACTGTATGTAATTAAGTGGCAACTTCTCTTTACCTCAGTATACTTAAAAACCATTCATATTTTAAGTGATTCAAGTGTACCCTGAAGCCATTAATACACCCCAGTCTCTACAGTAACGTCACTAAATGTGGGCATAGAAACTCCACAGCTGTTTACAAATTTGGTTACAGTGTGCTATGGTACATGTGTAACACTGAGATTTGTGCCCATTCAGTGGCAATTTGGCACTCAGATTCTACTCTCTACACCTAACCACCCCTAGATCTGAGTTTTCAGAGTGCTTCTGAAGTACAGTTAAAAAACACTTTTTAAAAAGTGAAGTAAAAGTGAGGCACATTTTACAAGAACATAACTCCTATTAAAACGGAGTAACAACTATGCAAAGGTTTCTATAGCAGCTAGGTGAGTTTGTTTTCCGGGTCTGTCTTAACTGGCAGCTTCCTGTATATACTGGTACTTTGCTGTGCCAATTTGCTGTAAACGTCTGTTCCATACATTTGCCATGCAGTGACTGTGCTAGAAAGGTGAAATAAATGGTAAAGAAGCCTAGGATTTTATAAGAAACTGATCACAGGATTTTCCAATCCATAGCTATTAATTGAAAACTTCTGATAGTGCTATAGGCTCTATAGTAGGCTTAAGAGTGAGAATACTATGAAGCCAGCCACAAGATACTAACAAATGTATAAATTGAAAAGTACCAATACTTTTTGCACATAGATCAAAATAAAGTGGAGAATTTGGGCTCCAAAAATCAGGTTAGTAGGCTCATTTCCATGTGCTTAAAAATGTTTTTGTTGTTGTTATGCATTGATTAAGGGCTAGAGAAAATATAAAATTAAATGTCTTTTTCCTCCAAATAATTGGTTACTAATGGTAAAGTGTTGGAATTGGGGATTACTGAGATTAGTGTATGGGTGGTAAAAGAATTGGAGTGGGAGTTAGTTGGGGGGAATGACAAAGCTTTAGCTTTGGTTTTTGTATTTTATTAGTCTTCATGACAGCTATATTTCTGTTGCTCTTATTGGCCAGATAAATGTGTTGTATTAAACCAGGTAAGTATTTTAAACAGAGAACAGTTTATTTACATAGATCCCTACAAATTGGCCCATTTTGTTGGGTGGGAAAAAAAACGGGGGGAATTCCCTAACTTCAAATAATTAGAATATCCTGCAGTTGAAAGGAGAAAAAAATCCAATTTTGTCAATATTTTCTTTTCTTAGGCTGAAAATAACAGAAGTAATAATATGGTGAATTTTATTATTAGGAGTGTTCTGCCTCTAGAGTGGCATTCCATGACATTAATAGAAAATCCTTCTTTCCCACCCTTCCCCATCTTGAAATTTTCTTTTTTAGGATGTTGGTTCCTGCAAACAAGAACTGACCCTATCATCTCTGCCTCACAGTGGGTAAATATATCATACATCTCTTGAAAGGGAAAATATCCATGTCAGTTTCTTTCACAGCAGAAGAATGGCTGCTTTTGAATGGGGAGGAAAGAAGACATTTTTCTTAATATCCTTTTTGTCCCATCTCTAAAATGTATAAATATTTTGATTTGTTTTTACTTTAATTTCTCATTCACAGTTTAGCAACTCTCCTTTTGGGTTGCTCTCCAACACATTACTTCCATTTCAGAAACCATATCTGATTTAATATAAACTGCTAACTTAAAAAGAAAAGGTGAATTTGCATTTACACTTAGACACTTTCTAAAAACAGGGTGAACTTAATTGAAATTTTTCAGTGTTGTTAAGCTATTGTTATAGTAGCTGCCCTATAGTTACAAAAATGAAAACTATAAAAACCCATCCCCAACTAATAGTATAAAAATGTATGTGTGTGTGTGTGTGTGTGTGTGTGTGGTTTCTGTGTGTATGTGAGAGAGTACTTGATTCATAAAAAGTCCTGGAAACAGCTGTTCTAGGATCTTGTCATTTTTACTAAAAGTCTCGTGCACATGTAAAGTGCCCTCTGAGTTTAAGGTTTGGTTAATACTGGTATATTTTTATAAGATTGAAATTGTGTCCCCATCTTTAACTTAAACATTTTCATTATCAGGGTCAATGTGCTAGAACTGAATTGTAACATTTTTAGGCACAGATGGAAAAATATTATTGGCGCCTTGAAAATGTGTGTGTGTGGCGAGGGGATCCACAAAAGCATGTATGTACTTAGAAACCAAGCTGTAGAGATCAAGAAAAGAACTTACAGTGTTGATCTCAAGATTTCTAAATTGTCAAGATTTACATGGCATTGTGGTGGAACTAGTTAACACTTAGAGCTTTTGGTATGTAATAACTATTTGCTATGGACTGATTAAATGTTTTAAAAGATTGTGTTCTTAAATTTTGGTGGGTTTTGATTTGTTTTCTTAACTGCCTCTCAGATTATATTTAGTTAGTTTAAATTTCTTTATTCATTAAAGTATAAAAACTTCAGGTCTCTGATATTTATTTTCACTTGTTTACTAATTATTTACAAAACACTCTTTGACTTTTATTTTATAAATGTGTAGTATATTAAACGTGTTTAAATTTTTGTTCAGTTGAAACTACATTAACTTTGATTTGCTTTACTGGGATTTTTTTAAATACACTTTTTCCATGTCAGTGCGCAGCACTTAACCAGTCGTTTGTATTCCCTTTCTGTCAATCCAATAAACAGAATGAATACCTAAATAATCCTTGGTGTGTTACATCTCCTAATATCCATTAATCTGAATGTTTAAATAGTACTTTTTTGCCTAACAACAATTGATTTGCTGAACTTTTATGTATTTTAGAGATAGAGTCTCACTGTGTTGCCCAGACAGGACTTCAACTCCTAGGCTCAAGCTATCCTGCCTCAGCCTCTCAAAGTGCTGAGATAACAGACGCAAACCACCATGGCTGGCTCTGATTTGCTGAATTTGTCTTTGATATATGTACCTAGAGTTTGTGAGTGATAGCTGAAGAAGCAGTGTTTAGTCTGTTGGGATCATCTTTTTAAGGGCCATTGTGCAATCATGGATACATTCAGAAAAATTTTAGAACCATTTGCATTTTAAAGTAATTGTATGCCCTATTTTGTTCAAAAATAAAGTTCAAATGTGAAAAATAAGTATTTGGCAGCCAACTAATGTCGAGTGTAGCTGTGAGAGGTAATGCTTCCATAATACTGCTCACTGCTTAGAAAATCATGGTTTGCAGCTTTCTCTGATTAACAGGAAAGAGAAGGGAGAAAATTTTCTACTTGTTTTCTTTAAATACAGCTATACTTTATAACAGCAGATTTAGCCAAGTTGTCAGATTATTCATCTACTTTAGAGTTTCATGCCAGTTCCCAGGACCAGGTATAGAAATTTTCTCAGCCTTAACAAATCTAAGAGTACAGATTTTCATTTTATAATACAATCTGGCCAGGTACATTGGCTCACGCCTGTAATCTCAACACTTTGAGAGACCAAGGCAGGCAGATCACCTAAGGTCAGGAGTTCAAGACCAGCCTGGCCAACATGGCAAAAACCCATCTCCACTAAAAATACAAAAATTAGCCAGGTGTGGTGGTGCATGCCTGTAGTCTCAGCTACTCGGGAGGCTGAGACAGGAGAATCGCTTGAACCTGGGACACAGAGGTTGCAGTGAGCCGAGATCATGCCATTGCACTCCAGCCTGAGCAACAGTGCAAGACTGCCTCTCAAAAAACAATAAAATACAATCTAATTCTCTTCCAGTTAACCAAAAGAAAAACTGGTATTTTATTACATCATTTAATGACTTCTTTTCCAAAAAGTCTTAAAACTTAAGGAAGATTCATCAAACAGAAGTATTCCCCTCATCCTACCACATCTTTCAAGAATCTTGGTTGTTGGTTTTGTGGCAGTGGGCTCTTCTTCAAACTTGATTAGGCTACTTAAATGAGCTTGCTATAATATGAAACATTCTAGTCATGTAAAGTTATTAAATCAGCATGTTATAGCTAATGTGGGAAACAAATGGACAAATAGCAAATTTTCAGTCAAGCTTATTTTGTTGTGTTTCATTTTTTATCCTCAGATGAGACAAGTTTTAACTTCCCTTTTTGATGTGAGGAGTAGTAGCTTCCTTGGTCACAATATTAAAGTTGGTGCAACTTTATGTACATTAGTCCCTTCTATACAATTTAAGACTTAAACTTCTTCCATACGCTCAGGAAAGACATTTAAGACAATTGGCCATGGTGATAGAACATATCTAGAGTAAGAGTGGTTCACTGCAAGTTTAGCTTATTTTTAAAAATAGAATAAAATAAATGGATATGCTAAATGTTTAATTAGCATATTTATTTAGGAAAAAAGCTGTGTGGCTTTTTTCCCTACTGTTTTGAATATAATTAAGAAATAGAGCGACACATTGGATTGGAAATTGTATTCCAAATAGTTTCCAAATATTGAATAATCTTCCCTCATCCCCCATAGCTGAAAAATATCAATTTGTGTCCTAAGCATTCAGAAAAGGGAGCCCTGATTTTACTAACATCAACAAAACTTTCTGAAAATCCTTTTTAAAGAACAGAGAGACCCACTTCTAATAGAAAACAAAATATATTTTGGATCTGTATGCTATGTTTTGAAAAGGAAAATAAACTTTAGATGAATATACCTGAGTCTTTCCCAGGTAAGTATGTTTAAGTGGGCTTTTTTGCCCCATTAATGGATTTGCATGAAAGGACCTTTTCAGTCAGTAAGTTTTGGTCAACTTGCATACAAAAAAAACTAAACAACTGACTTGGTTTTCCTGTTTCTTTCTGTACTTTCTCTTAGTAAAAATAGACAGTTGGAGTGCCTATTAGATGCCAGGCACTAAGCTAAGCATTTCATATATATTATTTAACTGTCTACTGTAAACAAGTATTAATTACTGCCCACTATTTTCCAGGTGATAAGCTTAAAGATATAACCTATTTTATTCCAAAGCCAAATTTTTCCAAATGCATGTGAGACTCAATTGGAGGCTTTTCTGAGTTTGATATTTCTCAGCCAATTTTCAGATCTTGAGTCAAAGGGAGATCTGGAATTTGAGTGTGTGTGTGTGTGGGGGGGGGGGGGAACACTCCAGGTAATTTTATTTTTTAATTTCTTAATGTAGAGACAGGGGTCTCACTTTGTTGCCCAGGCTGGTCTCAATCTCTTGGCCTTAAGCAGTCCTCCCACCTTGGCCTCCCAAAGTGCTGGGATTATAGGTGTGAGCCACTGCTCAAGACAAGGTAATTTTATGCTGTCAGCCTGGCACCAATCCACTTGTTGGTGTTTGAAAACCACAAGACCATGCTGTGTTACATCAGTGAAAAGAATGAAAAGCAGGAGCAAGGAGGGCATTCAGAGGAACTAACCACAACATTAATTATACACATACTACACCTATTTGGTTATTGAACAAGAAGTATTCATTTGGGTACTTACTGTAGGCCAGTCACTAGGAGTGTGAGCCATTTATATGCATTCTCATTTAAATATCAAGGTAGCTTTGTGGGGCAGGTATGCTAATTCTCATTTTACAAATGAGGGAAATAGGCTTTAAAAGGTAATATATGAAGGAGCTGGTACTCAAACCCATGTGCCTTTGAGCTCATGTTTTTAGTCACTACACCATAAAATATTTTTTTGGTGTCTATAGATGGCCATTACCTTGGAAAAATTGACTGTTAAAACTTGTCAAAAATAGATGAAAAGTTTAAGGCCTCACTTTGATTCCAGTGAACTGCTTAATGCATAGAAGGAAATGACACTTGAAATTCTGGAGACTCCTTCGTATCAATTGCTTCTGGTGGGGGGATTGTCTTTTGGGGTTTTTTTGGTTTTGGTTTTGGTTTTGGTTTTTGAGATGGAGTCTCACTCTATCGCCAAGCTGGAGTACAGTGGTGCGATTCTGGCTTACTGCAACTTCCATTTTCCGGTTTCAAGCAATTCTCCTGCCTTAGCCTCCCAAGTAGCTGGGACTACAGGCACACACCACCACAGCAGGCTAATTTTTTGTGTATGTGTTTTTAGTAGAGACGGGGTTTCACCATGTTGGCCAGGACAGTCTCGATCTCTAAACCTCGTGATCCCCGTTTTTGTTTTGTTTTTAAACAGTCTCGCTCTGTCACCCAGGCTGGAGTGCAGTGGTGGATCTCAGCTCACTGCAACCTCTGCCTCCCAGGTCCGTGTAGTTACTGTGTCTCAGCCTCCAAGTAGCTGGGACTAGACATGCACCACCAGACCCAGCTAATTTTTGTATTTTTAGTAGGGATGAAGTTTCACCCTGTTGGCCAGGCTGGTCTTGAACACCTGCCCTCAAGTGATCTGCCCACCTTGGCCTCCCAAAGTGCCAGGATTACAGGCATGAGCCACCATACCCAGCCTGATAACTTTAATTGTAAAACAGACTCAAGTTTTGTAGAGGGAAAACCCAGTAACAAATTTTTATCCTTTTTCAAGAGATAAGAGTCTTGCTCTATTGCCCAGGCCACAGTGCAGAGATGTGATCATATTTCACTGTAACCTTGAACTCCTGGGCGCAAGCCATCCCTCCACCTCAGCTTCCCAAGTAGCTAGGACTGTATAGATGCCTATATTGACTAATTTTTTTTTTTAAGAGATGGAGTCTCATGGTGTGGCCCAGGGTTTCTCAAACTCCTGGCCTCAAGTGATCCTTCTACCTTGGCTTTCCAAAGTGCTGGGATTACAGGCATGAGACACTGTGCCTGGCCTAGATACTTAATATTAAGAAATTGCCAGTTTATTCTGTGATCACAGTCCATAAGGAAAATAATAAATAAAAAGAAATTGCCAGTTTATATGTGACACTGGTACTGTAGTCACCTGTGGGTTTTTTGGTGTTTTTTTGTTTTGTTTTTTTGAGACAGTCTTGCTCTGTCACCCAGGATGGAGTGCAGTGGTGCAATCTTGGCTCAACTGCAAACTCCGCCTCCCAGGTTCAAGTAATTCTCCTGCCTCAGCCTCCTAAGTAGCTAGGACAACAGGCACGTGCCATCACGCCTGGCTAATTTTTTGTATTTTTAGTAGAGATAGGGTTTCACCATGTTAGCCAGGATGGGCTCAATCTCCTGACTTTGTGATCTGCCCACCTCGGCCTCCCAGAGTGCTGGGATTACAGGTGTGAGCCACCACGCCCGGCCATCATGTGTATTTTAAGAATGCTTATCTTACAGAGAAACATACTAAAATATCACAGATGTAATAAGGTCTAGGATTTGCTTCAAAATGGAGGGTGGTGAAGGTCAAGGAAGGTGGTAGGTAATGGATAAAGAATTACTGTAAGTTTATTTTGATTCTCTGCTGTTTGAATCAGCAAGTATGATCATAAGTTGATTATTGCAGCTGGTAAAATAGAAAATTACCAACCTGGGTAAGTCCTATTACTCTCTCCCAGAAAGTTGGCAAATTTATATTAAGCTTCCCTAGAGGATTCACCTTCCCACAGGTCTCTTTCTGATAGATAACAGTGCCAGTCAAATGTGTTACTTTTAATTGGGCAACATGAGAGGTTCAACTCTCACCCCGGTTGCATCCAATCTGTGAAACAGGATCTAGAAAACAAGAATTAAAGTGTATGTCCAACTGACTCCCATTCTGACTAGGTGCTAATGTGTAATGGGAACTGATATAGAAACCAAGATTGCTCCATAACGGATGTAGCAAACCAAATATACAGCAGAGGAAGCCACAGGCAAACCACTGAATTCTCTCAGCCTGCTGATTTCACCACCTACCCACCCACTCTTCTCCACCCAGCTTCAGAGGGAAGCAACTGAAAAGCAGACTTTACCCAAGAACTTATTAAAGAGCAACCAGAGCTCATAAACAAGTTAGCTCAGTGAACAGTCCCTTTAACGTGTCCAGACTGATTATTGTGATTACTGTAGTGCAGAATAACCCAAAAGCTTTGAATAACCTTCAGTCATTAGACTGTATTTAACTGAAGCAAAAAAATAAAAAAAGTTTCTACCTTTTCAAACCATGAAAAATATGGATTAGATCCAAAAGGCTTCATTAAACCAAGAATATTTCAATTCTTGCTATATTACGTAGTAAAATAGTGTATTTGGTTTAAAGTACATAAACTCAGATGACAAAGATCCAGGTTAAGTGTAGAATTTCAAACTTACCTTCCCTATCTTGCTGCCTATTTCCATATATTACAACAAGTTTATTTAGATTTTGAGGACAACTAATTACACCTAGTATATTTTTCACAACTACTTGGCAAAGTAATACCTGTGAGCAAAGCTGATTTCTCCAGTCTCAAATGAAGACGAATTATAGCCATTTCCTAGCCTAGCATGTCAAGAGTATTTCATAATGTGACTACCTTGAAAACAAAGATGGTGAACTTTGATTATGCTGCTCCATTGCTGCTTCTCTGACTTAAAGGTCATCAGTTTGACTTCTTGCTGAAAAAGCAATAGAACACCACAATCAGATTTACTTAGTCACTCAACAATCCTTTATTGTTTCTGTGTGCATGGCACTGTGTTAGGTGCCAAAAGCAGAAGGAAGAAGATACAAATATGAATGCGTGTACTCTGCCCTCCAGGAACATACAATCTAAGAGTGATTAATTACATACAAGTAACTATAATACCAGATAGAATGTGGTAAGCTACGGGAGATAAAGTACTATGGGAAGATTTCTTAGCTCTTCAAAAGACCAGGTCAGGTTTTGTTCTACTGTCGTCTGTGTGGCAGGCATGAAAAGGCAGCTGAGGGGACCGGCTAGGCTTTGATGAACTGAGCCGCATCTTGGATCTTGCTTCCTCTGCTCTCTCAGCTGAGGTTACAGGGATTAACAAAGGGCAGCTGCTACCACTGAAAGGATACAAGGGAAAAGGCAAGGGAAAATGATATGTACTAAAAATATGCACACAGGAGCACTCCATAGTAGTCTATTGACTGTGCCCTGGGTACTGCCATTGTAGAGGGACAGGGAAGAGGAGTGGTAAGGGAGAAAGAATACTGGACTGAACATCAGGATTCCAGATGCTCAGAGTTATGACACCCTGAGCAACCTCTAGGCCTCAGTCTCTATTTTTGGGATAAGGGAGTTAGGCAAAATGATCTCTATGTTCCTCTACAACTCTGCAATCAATGAAAAGCGGAGAAAATTGATAGCATTTTAACCACAGCTTTTTAGTCAGTGCTTTTGCCTCCCTTTTCATTATTTGCGAAAGCGCCCCCAAATTATTTTTAGCTGGGCATGGTGGCTCACACCTGTAATCTCAACACTTTGGGAGGCTGAGGCAGGAGGATCACTCGAGGCCAGGAATTTGATACCAGCCTAGGCAACACAGCAAAACATGTCTCTACAAAAACATTTTTAAAAATTAGCTGGGCATGTTGGTATGCACCTAGTACCAGCTACTTGAGAGGCTGAGGCAAGAGTCCAGGAGTTCGAGGCTGCAGTGAGCCGTGATTGTGCCAGTGCCCTCCAGCCTGGGCAACGGTCTCTATTTATTTTTTTAAAAATTTTCTTAACTACAGTGATCTTCCAGTTTCCTGGCTTTGATGGACAACTAATATAAGAAGGAAGAGTTTTTGTTTTTAACCATAGTTAATGTTTCAGAAGTAAGGAGCTCTCGTCCTTTGTTATAAACATGGCACCTTTCTGATTTGCTCAGCCTCAGCAACTTATGCCTGACGTACTGTAAACTGACAGCCCAAAGGCTCTCTCAATTGCATGGGTCACTGTTTTGGTTACTAAGAATATCTGAATGAGAAGGTAAAACATTTTGGTCAAAAGTTCTCTACATGGCTGGGCACAGTGGTTCACGCCTATAATCCCAACAC
This sequence comes from Plecturocebus donacophilus, assembly GCA_004027715.1. Taxonomy (NCBI): domain Eukaryota; kingdom Metazoa; phylum Chordata; class Mammalia; order Primates; family Pitheciidae; genus Plecturocebus; species Plecturocebus donacophilus. Next base: position 54,230 of record PVKP010004726.1, read on the forward strand.
TTTTGGGAGGCTGAGGCAGGCAGATCATTTGAGGTCAGGAGTTCAAGATCAGCCTGGCCAACATGGTGAAACCCTGTCTCTAATAAAAATACAAAAATTAGCTGGGAGTAGCTAGCTGTAATCCCAGCTACTCGGGAGGCTGAGGCAGGAGAATCGCTTGAACCCAGGAAACAGAGGTTGCAGTGGGCCGAGATCACACCACTACACCCCAGCCTGGGCGACAGAGCGAGACCCCATCTCAAAAAAAAAAAAAAAAAAAAAAGCCTTACCACCTTTGAGTTTAAGTAGCTTGCCTCTCAGTTGCAAGGATTTAAGTTCTCTAACAGCTTCATTGCTTTAAAAATCCTGAGCAGAACATGAAGAGGCACAGGAAGTTAGAAGGAAAGGCAGAATGAAGGGACTGTTTTTTAAGCAAAAGATGCCTCCGACAGAAAAGGTATGAAAAAGAGATGCAAGCAAAGTAATGTCTATGTTACACAGCTTCTTGGCCCTGTGCCTGATGATAGAAATATAAGATTACCACAAGGAGCGATTTCTGTGACCCCAAAGAGGCCAACAGAGCCAAGTTTACTTTGCCTACCATTTCACTGTTCCTTTTGTGTGCTGCCAGGGCACTACTTCCATCCTTGAAACATGGTCTATCTGTACAGGGAGTTTGGCTTAGTGGCTCCCTTGCTTCTGCCAAGGATAGACCTAGTCCAGGACCAAAGGGACATGCAACATTTAATCTTCTGGGGACCACACACCCCGTTTAGCTACCCAATTCTATCTCAACTAGAGTGAATAATCCCTTTGGACTCTGCCATAGGACACAGTCATGTTTTGCCCAATGCCAGGGCTTAAGATAGCAACATTAAAGCACAAACTAGGACTGAGGATCAATTGCCAGGTTTATTTTACCCTGTAAGAGCTGGCAAACAGCTGAGGAAGTGAACTGCTCTCACCAACTTCAAGAGTTTACAAATACAGCTCCAAGGATAGAATTTGGTTGTATATTGCTACATCCATGAAATGGCTTGCACTGGGTCTCCCAATTCACTGGGTCTCCCAATTGCATTTGGTCAGTGCAAAAGGACAGAAGCATTAATCTGGCACCACGCAGAGCACCAAAAGGCTCAATTTCATTGACAGTGAATGACTATTCCTGCTTCTAATCTGATTAGCATTGTCTACCAAATCACTTCTCCAAACCCATTAAAATACATATCGGGGAGATCAAATACAATTGGAATAATTGCAATATGAAAACCAGACTGGCAAGAGCCACTGGGGATTGTCTGGGTTTGGGAGCGATTGTGGAGGTAGTGGTTTTTAAATGAAAGCTCTTGACAAAATATTATATTGGTTTTTAAATGTTTCCATCAGCAGGAACTACATTGTACCTGGGAAAAATGGCTTATAAGGTTTCACAAATTGTGCAAAGAAATATATAAATATACTTTGAAATGCTATTTTCTGTTGACATTCTTGTGAAAAGACTTTTAGATGACAGTCTCATAAATTTTAAACCATACTAAATGAAGTTTCCGCAACACAGGCAAAAAGGGTAATTAAATTTTTCTTCTATAGTCCAGATCGAGTGTTGTTTTGTACTCTTAACTTTTCAGTAGACCTGAAGGGCACCTTTGCTATCTCTTCAGTTTGCCTTTTAAAGTGTGTTCTTTATTTCTTTGGCATGCAAAGCTAGGATGGCAGTCCTGTTCCTACATACAAATAACCACCTTCAGCATACAGATGATGAAAAACACCTTCAAGTGTTGGCGTTCAGGCTATTCAGGCTAAAGTTGAGAACTAGAAATCTACAGAAACTCAATTCATGTTTTTTAAATACTTTATATGGTAAAAATACAGCAAAAATATTTTTTTGTTCAAAGAGGAAAAATATATACTGCTATGATCACGGTTCTAAGGATGATTTAAGAAGTCTCTGGCTCCTCATCTGTGCACTGTAGTGTAGGCTGACTTCAACCACGGCTTCTCCAGCTTCAGTCATTTATCAAAGCTAAGATCATACTGTGGAAAGAAGAAATTAACGTTACTAATGTTTTCTCAGGAATGTTTCTACAAAGCCTGGTCTGTCCAGACTTGCATCCCTAAGGTTTATGAAGGAACAATCATTTGAGTAAAAGACAATCATTCATACCCAAAGGCAAGAATATATTAGGGTATTTCTTGTCCAAACCTTTTCACTAAAAAAGAATGATTGGGGGTGGGGAGGTAGGGAAAGTATAACTTAAAATCTATGTTTTCCTTCAGCACAGAAATTGGTAAAATATTAAAAAGAAAAAAGAAAAAAAAAACCTATGTTAGGCTATAGTTAAAAAACAAAACAAAAACAAACACACAAAAACGAGCTCAGTCAGTTAAAAAAACAAAAACAAAGCAAAACAACAACAAAAAACACCTATGTCCAGAAAAAAACCTCTAAATTCTCTAGCCAGATACTGTTCTATGCCTGGAACCTCTTCTTCCCATCCCAACACCCCATCAAAGCAGTAACTTCCTACTCAGGTATTGTGATTGGCTCTAGGACACCTTGGGGAAGCTGGCCTCTCAGCCCAGGGCAGTTCTACAGCCTCCTTCCTCAGCTCTTCTTCCTGCTGCTGTGGCTTACCTGTTGTCTCTACCACTGGACTATGAGCAACTCTGAGATGAAAGCAGGGCCCAAGCATCACCACTTTCATGTTCTATTAGCACCCCAGCCTGCAATTACCAAGCTCCAAGCTTTTACTGTAGGGATTCTGTGCCGCTCCTTTGTGTCACTTGGAACGCTGTACACAATGTCTGACATGGCAATCACTCAATAAACACTATGCCACTAAAACTACCACAGTTAACAATAACAAAACCATCCTTTCCTTTGAAATACTGGGATCAGCCTTGCTCTGCTGAAATCAAATGCTAAAATACACAGAAATATCCTTACATCACTAGTGGTATAAATAATTGTCCAAATTTAACATAATAAATGTACTCAATGCACAGTAAAAATTAATGATAGTTGCTAATTTTTTTTAAGATTTTTGATTTTTACTATGAGTCAGCATAAACCTAAGTGTCTTACATGTATTATCTCACTTAGTCCACATTAAAATGTGATAAGTACTATTAATATCATTAATATTCCGTTTTCAGATGAGAAACTGAGGCTCAGAGAGGTTAAGAAACTTGCCCCAGGTCAGGCATGGTGACTTATGCCTGTAATCCCAGCACTTTGGGAGGCTGAGGTGGGTGAGCCGAGATCATGCCACTGCACCCCGGCCTGGGTAACAGAGCGAGACTCTGTCTCAAAAGAAAAAAGAAAAGAAACTTTCCCCAGACCTCAATGTAAGTGGTAGAGCCCACATTCCACTAGGCTAGCACCCAATCCAAAAACCAAAACCATGAATTCTCCCCATCCTCTAAAGAAGATGAGGGCCAGGCACAGTGGCCTATAATCCCAGCCCTTTGGGAGGCCGAGGCGGGAAGATCACCTGAGGTCGGGAGTTCGAGACCAGCCTGACCAACATGGAGAAACACGGTCTCTACTAAAAATACAAAAAATTAGCCAGGTGTGGTGGTGCACGCCTGTAATCCCAGCTACTTGGGAGGCTGAGGCAGGAGAATCGCTTGAGCCTGGGAGGTAGAGGTTGCAGTGAGGCAAGATCATGCCACTGCACTCCAGCCTGGGTGACAGAGCGAGACTCCATCTCTAAACAAAAAAAAAGAAGATGAGCATTTTTTCAAAACTTGAATTCCATTCAAGAAGCCCTGAAATGTCAACGATGTGCAAGGTACCAGGCAAGGTGTGGCAGGTGTTAGATACAAAGACGAGGAGCATAAAATCTCTGCAATCAAAAAAGCTAATGACTTGGTATTAATAGCAAATCCACTGTTTAAAAACAGCAACCAAAAGAGAAAAGTGCTGCAAGGACATCTTCCGACCGCTTGAACTATATGTAACACCAAAGGGTAAGGTAATAGCAACGTGGTTGAAAATGACAGAATAATAGGGAAGGGGAGAGGAAGGGAAGAGAGAAAAGAAAACGGTACAGCCAGTGAAGTACACAGCTGCCCAGGCAAACCAGTTACCTAACTCGCCTTTTATTTAGTTTTAAAGAACGATACTTTAAACTTGCCCCAAAATTAAATCTTAATTCCTCCAGTCCAACTCCCCACTACTTTAAATTCAACAACTAAGAGTTCAGAAACTCATGTACATTTTTAAATCCTAAGACTCTGCGTCTACTAAGCAAGATACTGCTCTCCAAGCCTACATTTACTCCCCAAAGTATGACTACATGGGCTGTACCTACAGCACCGCCCCCAGGGGATGCCTGCTCTAGTTTACTTTCCAACAGCATGAAAGGGTGGGGGGATGAAGAAAGGATAACCTTGGCCAAGCCAATTCTAGCTTGTTTTTTGTCTCTTCAGAAACAAATATAAGGGAACATATATGATGGCAAAGATACAAAAGTAACAGAAACAAGAACAGGTGCCTCGTTATGTCCTCATCATTAACCTTTTTTTGCTCCTAGTTCATCATCTTTGATACTTAGATTAAAAACTAAGCACATTAGTAATAAGGTAGGGTATGAGAACCAGAAACTGAGACCAGTGTGCTTTTTCTGTCCTAGTTTTTAAAATATAGGGTTGAGTGTAGTGGCACAATCTCAGCTCACTGCAACCTCTGCCTCCCGGGTTCAAGCAATTCTTCTGCCTCAGCCTCCCAAGTAGCTGGGACTACAGGTACACGCCACCACGCCCAGCTAATTTTTGTATTTTTAGTAGAGACAGGGTTTCTTCATGTTGGCCAGGATGGTCTCCATCTCTTGACCTCATGATCTGCCTGCCTTAGCCTCCGAAAGTGCTGGGATTACAGGTGTTAGCCACCACGCCCAGCCACAATCTAAACTCTAATTTTAATCTAATCCACTAATGGGTGGATTTAGCACAGTGAAAGGATTTTAGGAAACCTTGTCAGGCAGAGGCTAAAATGGTTCTGACTTCTAAACTATTTCAGACAAAACAGTAATTGTAAAAAACTGCTATATCTATACAGTTTCTAATCAAGAATTTTCTGAGTGGTAGAAGTTTACTTCAGTATAAGTTTCTCCTAATAGTCCTTATATCTATGTGAAAAATTAAACTCTACCTAGGGGAAAAAATAAAAATGATCTAATTAAAGCTTTGATACAAAGGTTAAGCCTGATTCTAACTTCTCAAAAGTTTACTCAAATCGTATACACAGGAATTTTTTTCTCCTTGGCTCTCCAAGTAAAATTTAAGAATCTGTAAGACCTTTTTCTAATAATAGCCACTGTTGTTATTCCTTACCCTTAACATAGTTCTTTTAAAATCCTATTTAAGTAAACAGTAACCTCTAAGAGAAGTTACAGCTAGCCCATAAATTAAAGAGCAATTAAAAGTCAGCCATATAGCTTTGTCCCCAATAAAAAAAAATTCCTATTAAGTAATAAGTTGCAAAACCTGTTTTGTATAGTAAACGGCAACATTACTAGCACAAGCCTTATTTACCCTTAATTTTCTAAATTTAAATAACAAATTTCAATCAGCTGTAAAAAAGCACTTTGCTAAAACCTCTCAAGACAGCAACAGAAAGATTAGAAAGAGAAATAAAAGAAAAAAGTAAGTAAAAAAATAAACAAGGCCGGGTGTGGTGGCTCATGCCTGTAATCCTAGCACTCTGGGAGGCTGAGGTGGGTGGATCAACTGAGGTCAGGAGTTCAAGACCAGCCAGGCCATCATGGTGAAACCCCATCTTTAAAAAAATAAAATAAAATAAAAAATTAAATAAATAAACACAAAAAAGTAAAACTAAAGAAAAAAAAAGTAAAACAAAAAAAATTGTAAAAATGAGAGAGAGAGAGAGAGACAAGGAAGTAAAGAGAAGTAAAACAGAACGAGAAGGAGAAAAAGACAGTTAAGGCATGTTAAAAATTGTAAAAGTCATAAACGTTATAAAAAATTTATGCAGAAAATGTATAATTTTTGTTTTAAAAGTCTAAGCAAGTTTTAAGATGTTAATTGTGAAAAAAATTCTATGTAAACATATTAGCTAAAGTTAAAAAAAGTATCCAGTTTTTCTGTAAACTAAACACTAAAATAAAGCACAAGTTTTTCTTAAAGCACTAACCTGCTCTTTATAAAAGTTATAAAGGTCTCTTAGCACAGGCACAACCTCTGAAATTTCCAGTATGCCAGCACCAACCTAAAAACTACATCCTCATTTAAAAACAAAAGCAAACAAACAAAAAAAAACTCAAGCCAGCCTAAGAAAAATCCTACAGATACATGCCCCAAACGTCACCTGAAGAATGCTAAAAAAGAATGCAAGAGACTAAGCGAATCCTACTCCAAATACAGACATCATTCACTCCAAATAATTTGTTTCGTTTTTATTCTCTCACTCTCCCTGCAATGTGTATCTGCTACACTCTATTAAGCCCATCTTCTATTCTGCCTTTTTTCTGCCCTGTTACTTAGACACCCACTTCCAAGCCTATAATAACATAACTACTTGGCCAAAAAAATTAACATACCCCAAGTAAAATCCATGCCACCCCAAAGCACCTTGTGGTGCCTAGGACACCTTAGCACCTCCCTTAACACCTACCATAAAACACATCATAATTCCAGTCACAACTATATTATAACCTTTATTCATAATCACACTAATCAGTGCCTAATTTGCATTAGCCATCCATATGTTTTCCTTATAAGAACTAACATTTCCATTAACCCCAAAACTCCACGTTTGTAACCCAAGTGCAAAAACAAGCTTAGTTTGCCTCAGGTATCACTAATCACAACATACCTAATTTAAAAATTCCTAGTGTCATAGTATTAAAAAAAAATCTGAGGCATTCCTACCAGTCAATTTAACAGGCAATTAGCAAAGTTCCTCTGCCCTTTCCACCTTAAAACATGCCCTGTCCTAAGTCAAACACAAAAGATTCATAGTTACACTCATGGCCTTTATAGTCTCAGCCACAGTCATCCTAGCAACTACCAGCCTTGCAGTAGCATCTACTACTTGGTCAATAAAAATAGCTGCTTTTATAAATAACCTAGACAAAAATGTGTCTAATTAATTTCTTTTACAGCAAAGTATAAATAAAAAAAATTCCTGCACGTCTTCAAGTCCTCAAGGCTGCTGTACAATATGTGAAGAGACAAGATGCACTAGCATTCCAACAGCAATTAAGCTGCAACTAAGAACATAAACATATGTGTCACTTCTCTACCATAAAATCAATCAATACATAGTTAAGGTAAAGTGAAAAACCTCTAAGAAACCTTTCATGACAATTTAATTGTGAATGTAAACCAACTTAAAACTAAAATTTTTAAATCCCTTCACACTATAAATCTACACACCCAACAAACAGCCACATAGAAAAGTGTGCAAAATCATCTCTCCTAAACCCCCCTCCTAGAAATCACTCTTTTAATTAATAAAAATGTTGCTGACTGTACTCATAACTGTTCTATGTTAATTCTAAAATGCAAAACCAGAATAAAAGCAATAACCACCTCGCCTAACAGACCAGCTGCTGCAACATCTCTTTAGTCAACAAAACCTAATATTAAAAACAAAACAGGGGGAGATGTAAGAACTCACTCAAGGTAGTAGCAAAAATATTAAAAGAAAAATAGTAGAGAAAGTTATGAAATACAGTTTCAAACCCTTTCAAAAGGCCTAAATGTTTTTTCATAGTTTCAGTAAAAGTTTCTGCTAAAAGCAGCCTAAATCCCCCTTGCATTTAGTTAATAAGTAAAACAAGTAACTAAAGTATGTAGAAGAGTTTACCTAACTAACTTGTCTACTCATGTAGTCTTAAAACTAACCTTTAAGCCAAATAGCCCTCTCAAAACAAAGTTAACCAAAAATATTATCCACTAATAGTGTCTGCTTTAAGAATCAAAA